>BRDA01072293.1:0-14918 GCA_036984385.1 Crenuchus spilurus | reverse complement strand
ATTAATGAAGATTGGCCACCAGACTGGTCCAATTTAGCCATGAAACCTCCCACACTAACATGACAGCTGTTTCACTTTCATTGTCTAACCGCTGTGTATATATATATATATATATATATATATATATATATCTGAGCATATCCACAGTACTGGGAATTCATTCTTAAGGTTTCCGTGTATCTTACACAATTTATTATAAATTCTGTTTAGTGGATATAATTGATGGTATAAATTGCATTAAATGAACACATTTGATCCTCTTCTGTCATGTTAGAAGATTTTTGTTTCCTAAATCATTGTATATATTTGTTTTTGTAACTTTTTAGATTGTGTAAGTTATGGTTTCCATTTAACAGGCACAGATCAGATAATGTAGGCTGGACCGTCAGGAATGAGGTCTATGCCCAAAAGAAGACTTGTGTCATGCAGAGGTTTGTGCCATAAAGCTGCATCTAAGCAAGAGGTGCTACTGTGAAGAACGTAAAATATAAACATATTCTGGTTTGTTTACTAGTGTGTTTATTAAATAATTACAGATGTGTTTATTCATAGTTTACATGACTTTAGTATTAAACTACAATGCAGAACATTTTTATATAATAAAAAACACTGAATGTCCAGAAGGTGTCCAAACTTTTGGCTGGTAGTGTATATACCAGGTACTATTTGAGAGGTGGCTCATTCTCAACCCTGCAGTGACTGTGGTGGTGGTGTGTTAGTGTGTGTTGTGCTGGAATGAGTGGATCAGACAGCAGAACTAAACTGTGATGTGCTAAACGTCCAGTGAGGAACCAAAAGCTGTACTACAAGCTTAGTATCAACTTGTGAAAAACACCAAAGCTGTCTTACGTCACCCTTCCACCATAAAACACTGAGCACCTGGATCAGCAGCATTTGTGTATTTCAGCATAGTCTCAACATTTTCGAGCTGAAAGTATGTTATAAAATATATATGTTCAATTTAATGGCTGACCATTAATGGTAGTGTACATTAATCATGACAGTACACTTTAATGCCACAACACAGCTTGAGTTGACAAAGAAAATCTGCCCCACAAAAGTGAACATATTTCAACATTACTGCTCATTTTGAGTTGACATTATGATGTATTTGGGTGGCCAAATACACACTCGTGGGAAAGTGTTTGTGTTGCTGATTTCTGGGGAACAGTACATATGCCAGTGGTCTAGCAAGCTCAGCAGGCAGCTGATGGGCGCACCCCTTCACACCTCTGGAATTTCCTGTGGATGCAGAAAGTGGCAGAGCAGTAGGTAGGGCAAACTGCCCAACACACACACACACACACACACACAATGTAGAGTAATGTGTGCCAGATGGGGCTGAGTGATGGAGGGGTGGAGGGCAGGGCTGACTCTTGCTTCATTCATTCCTCAAATATTCCCTTCTTCTTTCCACTCCACCCTGCTCTCCTAAAAAACCCTCCAGTCTTCTCCCCACAACCTCTCACACACATACACACATAACCCCCCCTCCAAATTCAGACCTTCAGACAAACTCTATCACATAGGATCCCGACAAAAGATAGAGCAGGGGCTTATTTTTGAAGAGATTAAGAAGAAAAGCTCGAGCCAAGCCAAACACTGTTGCCGTGCAGCTTTTTGTGATTCTTACGCTGGCCAGAAAATGGCAGAACCCCAAGCTCATGCCAAAGGGCTTGTCCTCATTATCAAAGCAGAAATTTCCTTTATGATAAGAGTTGTTTGGTTTTGAAAGCAAAATATCTTTGGGTTAACAGAACAACCATGTTTGGGCTGATTTGAAGGTTGAGATATTCAAGTAGCAAGCAAGTGAAACCTCTCCAGTCATGTGACTGAGAACGATGAAGATGATGAATAAACTAAGTTAACTATACTAAAATGAAGAATGAGAAGACGTGTCTTACCTTCACCTCACATTTCTTGTGGCATGTTAATCGGCATACTGCAAGAAAGAGACAGAGAGGGAACATTTTTTATTATTTATTTACATATTTAACAAACAACTGCTGCTATACGTACTGAAAAATATGTGCAGACTAATGCTTACATGCACAGGGCTACTTCTAATCAACCCAGCATGTTTACTTTTGGGTCACAGTCAGATATAATTTACCATTAGCAATGTGATGTTGTCCAGTGCTCGGTAAACCAAAGGCCATGTTTCTGGTTACCCTTAATCAAACACTGTGGTCAGGTACATGGCCTGCTCATTCCTTAAGAGTAAACTCACAATCCCTTTATGAGAAGGGTTCCTACAGTACTAATCTAACACCTTTATGTAAGGATCTTGAAAGAAGATCAGATGTATCACTCTATATAAACTTCAGAACTTTAGAACATTCATAACTAAACTACAAACATCACATCCTGTATAGAGACAAGTGCTGTACTGCCAAACACACTGACTTAGAATTGTAGCTTTATTTTGATGGTCTACTGGTCATCTTAATCTTAATCTCTTAATCTTAGTCTTATTCTAGATGTTTTGTAGATTCTCTACAGCAGCCAGCTGCACCAGCATGAGTTCAGACATGAATGAATGACTGTTAAACTTGTATAGAGCCTTTCTAATGCCCAACAACACTGTACAATCAACACAATCCACTTACATACTTTAGAACTCCACCACACACACCGGTGAGAAGTGGCAGTCAGTACAGACACATTCACACACACCAGGGTAGCCAATTTACCTGGGATGCACTGAATATTTGCAACCGAAATAATTCACATTAATTAATTATTAATATAAGTGAAAAGGCTGAATAATTTATACAGAACAATGTTGTTTTTAATGACAATGTTAACAACATTCTGAACTGTGCTTCTTCCCATCAGTTAACAAAACAGATTCATCAGCACAGTTACAGTTTGGTGCTGAAATGGAAGAAGACAACAAACTACAAGCACAACCTTTACTAAACTACACTTGTTATGATGAAGCCAGAATACAGCCGCTTAGCTTTGTGTTTGTGCTCCCTGCTGCAGTGTTAGGGATCATCTCACAATTAGCAGAAGAAATGTGAAGTGTTTCAGTGTCTGTAGCCAATGACACTCACATTAAACACTCAACATCCATGTGACTTACATCATTCATTTTAGACATTTTCATCATTTTATTAAGTATTAGTAATAATGTAACACACATGCATCTTCATACATATTCATATATTATTGTCTTTGTTTTATATACAAATATAATCAATTAAACTCATGTTATTAAACCTAATGATGTCAAATAAAGGCATTAAAATACAGACATTGATTCCTGACTAACTACAAGACTTATGTAGTTTAGGTAGTCATTTGATTTATATAATGATTTACATCATAATTACATAATTATTTATGTAAATGAAGGTCATATGTTTCATTTTTGTTGTTCAATTTCATCAAATAAACTATTTAAAGTATGAAGTGTTTTAGTGAAGTCCATTACATTATGAAAATGATATGATTCTATGCAGAAGGCTTAAGTCTACAGTATAGTCCGTTTTCAGCTCCACTCAGCTGTCCTTACAGCGCTGAGGCTCCAGCTGAATGAAGCCTCTGTGATTCTGAATGGAAGTTGATCCACATGGAGACACTGATACTCCAGCACCTGGTGTTGCATAGAGAGCTTCATCGTGTCTCTCATCCTTATGCCTCATTCCCTTCCCTCCACTATCCAAACCAGCAATCACAGGTCTGCACGGACCTGCACATACACAGGCCACATACTGTTCCCTATAGGCATGCAGTTGCCCTGCTGGCAGGGGAGGGCTTTAACCAACAGAGGCCTTATACAAGAGCCTTGACATTACTGCCAAGGTAGTGCCACCAGAGCCCACTGTTCACTTCTCCCAATCAACTGCTGGAAAGGTAATGTGAGCTAAAGTGACTGGATATTCACTGATGAGCCTACAAATATGCTAAATATTTGGTTATGTTTAGTAGGATATGACCTGTGAATTTATTTATATATTTTTATATGAATTATAAATACAATAACATTAAATTGTGTTACATAAACAGTCAGATTTAACAGTGTCTGGGTCTTTCTTTCACTTGCTTTGGTTGATGGTTGATGACTTTCCCTGAAAGTTGTCTCAGCACAAATATATAGCAACTAATGACAAAACTGGCTCAGGCGTCTACTGATTGGTCCAATCGGAGCTGGGGACCCTGTGTGCCTTCCTCAGCGGTGGTTTGAAAAGAGGCGGTGGCTGCATCACACGCAACGGAGGAGGCTTGTGCTTGCCTGCACCCTACTAGAGTCAGGGACATAGCAAAGTGATGGGGAGAGGCCTAACGGAGGGGATGAGCTAATTGGCTACCACTACATTGGGAAGGGAATAAAATTGGCAAAAACCTAGAAATAAATAAATAAAAATGAAAAAAAATCTCAGAGATAAATATGTTTGCAGAATTTTTGTTCATTTGCTGCCGGTGGGAGCACCAACTCAGAAAAAAAGAAACAAACTTTTAGCAATGGACATGCTGCTGCAGAGTCATGCTTTTCTGCATAGATCTTCCCTGCTTGCTTTCCTTCTCTCTTCTTTTCCTTCTGACATGGTTGCTACAAATAGGGGTCACTGGAAGAGAACACTTGGCCCAGTGGGTCATAAATTGCTGGCCGTCAGCTGATTCCTTTAAAAGTACACAAGATCTTTGGAGGACCCCTGAGGTGGCTTTTGAATCTGTGTTTAAAAGAACGTGCTTAAACTGGAGAATACCATATCTTATACAGCACCTCTCCTTCCTGCCTGGGATCACATATTTAAAGTGGTGTGTAATACTTATTATGATTATTTGTTAAGTCAGTGGTCTGAAGACGGAAAAGAAGAAAAAAAAACAGAAGGGATGGTCTCAGCTTAGGGTGAGATTCCCATGCTATCAGGAGCAGATCAGAACAGAGAGAGCAAGTTTTGGCAGGGGGTCTGCATACCTTTTTGCTTTTTGTGAGATATTTTCATTAGCATAAGAGTCTCCTGTTGAGCTGGGAGTGCAGCAGACATCACAGTCTGAAGAGCCGATGTGTGTCTATTATGGCATCTGTCCTTCAGCTTCTGGACGTGTGAGTGTGTTTGGGTGGGTAGTATGTAGGCTGAGAGTGTGTGTAGTCCTGATCTTTAATCGACATCCCCCACAACACTGACACAGCCTGTTTATAAAATGCTTCAAATTAATGGAATATACTAGCCAACTAGTCACTTAATTAATCCTCTAGTCAACATGATGGGTAGCAGTTGGCTGGTGGAGTCAGTCAACAGTAAATGGCCAAGAAGTTAAAAATATTTTTTTAAACCTGAAGTACTTATTAGTGTGGAAATGTAACACAAGATGGAAGCCCATTTAAAACAGTCTAAAACATTACATGATATAGACTTGTTCTTCAGAACATACAGGTTTTAAGAACCTGATTAACACGCAAAATAATCAATCACAGGGCATTTTACACAACATGGGTGCAAAAGAAATTCAAACAAAATAAAAAAATTTACTCAATACTTAACACTATTCTTCAATTATATAAATGACTATAAAATTAGTAACTAAACTATTTCCCAAATTAAACCTTGTAGTTAGTCAGGAATGAATGTCTGTAGTTTAATAAGCTGGTTTGACATCATTATGTTTAATAACATGAGTTTAATTGATGATTCTTTCATATTTGTATATAAAACTAAGACAATAATATATGAATATGTATGAAGGTGCATGTGTGTTACATTATTACTAATATTTAATAAAATGATGAAAATGTCTAAAATGAATGATGTAAGTCACATGGATGTTTTGTGTGTTTAATGTGAGTGTCATTGGCTACAGACACTGAAACACTTCACATTTCTTCTGCTAATTGTGAGACGCTCCCTAACACTGCAGCAGGGAGCACAAACACAAAGCTAAGCGGCTGTATTCTGGCTTCATCATAACAAGTGTAGTTTAGTAAAGGTTGTGCTTGTAGTTTGTTGTCTTCTTCCATTTCAGCACCAAACTGTAACTGTGCTGATGAGGAAAAGCACAGTTCTGAAAGTCCAATATTAAAATAATTTTACCAGTAAAGCTTTACTCTATGATCAGCAACTACAATAAGACAATGGTGTCAATAAAAAAATTATTGTTCAGTATACATTATTAACATTTCAATTATAATAATTTTGGTTACTGAATTGTCAGTGCATCTGTAGTGCAAAGGAAAGAAAAAGAGACTCACCTGTCAAAAAATGAGTGGTAACATGTTAATAGGACTCTATGATCTTTGTTGGTCCATTTGCTACATTTTATTCTGAAAGCATGACAGCTTTCTTAAGCTACTAGCATTACTAGCTTGTAAACAGTGTTTCTTACTGGACAGAAAAGTCCAATTTGATATTTCAGCAAGCGCATTCATTGTAAATCTAGTCTAAATATCTATTTTTCATTATTTTGAGATTGTTGTAAGCTTATTATAAAAACACTAAAATAAAAAGTCTAACAACATGTGGAAGTTATAGGAATAGGAAACACCTGCTTTTATAAGATGTAACTAATACCTGAAATTGAGAAAATAAATATATGCCAAAGTACACAGTAAATATGTCGGTGTTAAATCAACACTATTAGAGTTAAAATAACACTGGGAGTGTTACATTTTGACACCCTCAGTGTTAATTTAACTCTAATAGTGTTGATTTAACACGGACATATTTACTGTGTAGCCGATCAATAGCAGTGAATTAAATACTATGTAACTAAATCGTTAAGCTTATTAAAATGACTCTAGATGTCTTGTACATCACTGGCTCAGGACACTGTGATATGACTAACACTAGAAGTCCTGAGTTTGTGAAATCCTGAGAAAATCCTGAGAAAATCCCTGTCCCTCTTGTGAGCCATTAACGGACTATTTGACTAAAATTCCGAAACCTGTCATTCTAAATAGCTAAACGCTAACAACGTAAAGCAAGCCAGAAACAAACTATAAAATAACTAAAAACAGCACAAGATCAACCAGCGAGATTAAACACCTTCTGTAATTACAGGCCTCCTGATGCCCCGCACCTTATTACGTCACTTTCAATTCAGATTTTATAAGCAAATTAAAGGCAGGGCAGCCATCACTGCTCTACCATAACAAATGTAATACATGGATTTGTGCTTGTACTATGACTTCATGCCTTTGATTCCTCACTCACACTCTAAGCAGTCAGTCATTATGATGATGTAATATCTGTAATGCTGAAGCTTAAAACACCCTTGAGCTCTCTGGACATGACTGGCCAAGAACACAACATGTTACATCAGACATTTAACCTTCAACTTCATAATATAATCACTTTTTTCCCTCTCTGTTGTTATGTTCTCTGAAAACACTTGCTGTAATTTCTCAACCCTTGACTATTACTCTATATGGAACACATTTGTTCTCATGACACCATTTCACAACACACATCCATCCACATGTGTGCACGCACGACACGTTTCTGTGCACATGAGTTCTGAGCTCAGTTCCTGGAGCATAGAGGGAAGAGAAGAACTTCCATATTGGGTGTGAAAGTGCACTGCGTGGCCTGTGCCTGGCCTTGCCTTGTTAGGAAGTTCAGGTCTTTGGTGTATAAACACAGCCGGGGAAGAACAGTGAAGAGAGGGAGGGAAACAAGGATGGATAGAGTGAGAAAGAAGTTAAGAATGGTGGGGGGGGGGGAGTTGGAGAACAGAGGATCGTATCTGATTCAGGCCCTGAAGAATGTTCCTAAAGAGGGAGTCTGGGCGGGCATTTCCCAAGCTGCATGTTTGGAATGGCCAGTGGTCCCAGAGGCCTGAGCCGGAATGGGCTACATAGAGAGCACGATCTGAGACCCAGATCGGGATTTCCTCTAAAAAAAAAACACTTCATAGCACACACAGCCACTCCCTTAGAGCTTTCACACACACACACACACACACACACACACACACACACACACACACACACACACACACACACACACACACACACACACACACACACACTTCACCTCCACTGGCCTGAGTACTGGGGCTGCCCATCAGAAGTTTGGGGAAACTTTGTTGTGTTTAAAATTTTTGAGTAAAATTTGACTTCCATGGTTACTTTTTGTAAGACTTAAACAAGCACAGCAGTTGCATGATGACCCATGTAGTTGTGTAAGCAACACCATACTAATTGTTTGAATGTCATTTGCAAAATTCAGCTTCTTTCCTGGATAGTTTTCTTTATATTGGCTAAAATATTGGCTACTTTGTGTTGATATCACTACACAGTTGTAAAACATTGGTTTGGCATTATTCCCAAAGTGATTTTGCCAATTCTTCTTTCAGTTTTGTCGTTTAACAAACACGTTGTAATAATAATTAAATAAGCTTTAATAAGCTTTCACAATCCAACAAATAAATACTTCTTTAGCAAACATTTAGAGAATCTCCAAACTTGTGACAGGAAGTGTACTTGCAATAGAAGAACAGACATGTATTCACTTCACAACATCCCTTGAGTACCACAGTGCAAAGCCATGCTTTAGAGCTTTGGCAAACTCAACACTGACAGCACTGTACTCTGATTCACCAGAACTGGAGCTCCAAGCCACAAGCACACCACAGTAAACAGTGTAGCCAGGCAGCTGTGTATGCCACTCATGTAAATGTTTACTATGTGTTGTTAGAGCTGAACAGTCCTTCTAAACCGACCTGGGACCAGTGTTTGAATCACTGCGTGGCACTGGCATGGGCAGGGTTGTTTACAGCTATCTGCCCATCACACTGAATTCAGGCATCCAGCCTCCCTTGTGACTGTCATTAGAGCAATCAGCAATATTTCCTGCAAGGACACAAGTAAGATTTGTGGAATGGTCAAATCACTTATAGACTGGTACACCACAAACTAATGCATGTACATGTACAGGTGCACTTAAATACTGAGTAATAAGCCTGATGCATAGAATTTGTGAGTGGGTGGAAAGGCATTTATAATACGTTTTATTATATATATATATATATATATATATATATATGTTGAAAAAAAAACTGAAATTCTGTATCCTAGAAATAAAACTAAACATATACTGGAAACCTTAAAGGGTCTAATTTTCAAATATATATAGTTTGAATCAAAATACATGTTTAGGTTCTTGTGAGAGGAGCTTAAATAAGCAGAGACGTGTCTGTGAGAAAAACTCCTGCCAAAAAAGACGCACTCTGTCATTCAAATGGTAATGACATGGTAATTCCGGGCATTCTATTGATGGGTTCTAACAGTCATGGAATGTGTGGAATCTGAACCAACAAAGAACCAACAAAGACATCTCACCTGAGGTGCCCCTGAACAAAAGACTCACCTCACACATCTCAAATATACAATCTAGGAACCACTGAATGAGTGAAAACAGAGTTTTAACATTTGTTAAGCTTTAGAAATAAATACAATTAATAACAATAATAATTAATAAAAATAATAATAATAAATACAATACACATACAATGTCTAAAAACTGTAATGACCAGTGTGGAGAAACATCTCTGCTCAGTTCTGAGCTCAAAAGTCTTGACTAGAAATTTTTTGAGTGTTTTTACACAATATATCAGCACATCTGAAAACAGGTTTTTGTAAAGTCTAAGTTTAGATCAGATTTAATCAGAATATAGATTTATGACACTCTTACTGTTCTGACTCTGTTGTTGCTGAGTTTGTGCTGAACAAAGCTTGTGAAATACCCTCAGACTCCAGAGGGATAAACTGTTTACATGATATTATTGTATGACCCTTTGATAGCTATGTGGTCATATGCACTTTATTCTCTGTTCATGTCTATCTTCACAGCTCTATTTCCATTTCCACAATGCCTCTGACTCTCATTTTCACTGTTGACACCAATGTAAAATAAGGAGAAGTACATTCTGTTATCTGCTTCCAGGTTCAGCATGTTTCCTGTAAAGAGAGAGGGGTGATATTCTGTAATATCCAAAAAAAATGCCTTTTGTGAGATGCTCATCTGGTGTGGATTTGCTAGACCGCAGCTCTGCTCAGTGAGTCTTTTTCTAATTTCACTGTAATAATGCATATCTCACTTTTTTGTTTGCAATACCAATGCTTACCAAAATCACCTTTGGCTGATGCCACCAGTCCAATATCTGAAACTGCTCAAACACACTTCATTACCCCACAGCCAGGTGGCACCCACTGTTGTACCAATGCTCAGAGGCTTTGTAGAGGAAAGTGGGACTGAGTTACAGGGCTAAAAAGTGGGGGGAGGGCATTTGAGGAGTCTGGACATGTCAGTATTCACTGGTTTCAGGACATTATTCAAACCACACATAAAGCATTCAATATCCCTACACCTCATGAGTCCAATCTTACATGCCGAGGTCCAGTATGGCTGCAGTTTTTCATTCCAAAGCACACCTGACTCTGCTTGTTTAATGAACTGGCCTTGGGCTTCAAACAAATCATGTGTGCTCCTGCTTGGCTCCTGCCACACCACTATAATGTAACTTCCTCTCAAATGTCGCCCTCCAGAGGCCAAAATGAACATACACTCTTTCTTTACAATTTCAAATGATATTAAAAAGATGCAATGCTTGCCACTATTTCTTATGTTTGTACTGTCAGGTTTCAGTGTGACGCCACATGCTAGTAACCAGAGTGTACATCTCTAACCATATGCTACAGAGACAGACAGCTTAACATGAGCCTACAGACCTGTCACAAAAGTGTGAAAAGCACTTTATTTGTGGCTAATCTTAACGTTAAGAGAGTTTTAAAGACGTTAATGGGTATTCTACACAATCCCATGCTACATTTACAACTATCAAATGCCTCAATGTGAAACAACATGAAGATTCAGAGACGGTGAAAGAAAAGAATCATCATCTGTTGTTTCCATATTGCAAATATTTTTGCTTTTACAATT
This sequence comes from Crenuchus spilurus, assembly GCA_036984385.1. Taxonomy (NCBI): domain Eukaryota; kingdom Metazoa; phylum Chordata; class Actinopteri; order Characiformes; family Crenuchidae; genus Crenuchus; species Crenuchus spilurus. The sequence goes on along the minus strand of BRDA01072293.1, from coordinate 4,029 downwards.
TAAAAGGGCAAAAGTCACGTAATGTCATATCACACCACAAGGTGGCAGTATTGCTTTAATGTTTGTAAATGGACTGGCAGGGGTTCCACATCTGCACAGTTCTTGTGCATCTCCAAAAATGAGAATATCATGAAAAGTTTGTGTTCATGAGGAACTTTTGGATATTTTGTATTTATTACACATAAAGTGACACATTTCAAGTCTTTTTCTTTTAATGTTGGTACAGTTTGAATGGTCATTTACTCAAACTCCAAATAAATATTCTAATAATTAGAGATTCTGAATTAGTGAATTTCATGAGTTATACATCATGTGATCAACATAAAAATATACCTTTTGAATTAAATCATGACTAAATATGAACTTAAACAATGTAACTTCTGCATAATAATATATATAACGAGGAATATCAGTATAAGAGGAATACAAATCAGTGGATATGTGCTTCTTTAAAACACAAACGTATGCCTTTGAAGAACTAAAATAAGAAACTATACAGAACCTATAATCACTGCATATGAGGAATAAGTGGAGAGTCTGCTGAAAGTCTGTGACACAGTTTAAGCTCATTACAGTAATAATACTACATTTAGAAAAGAATCAATCTGTCAGCAGTGTGAGCCAGCAACATTAATCTCCTCTTCTCATTTCACTAATGCAATTCAAGGAGAGCAGTGGCCTCTCCGGGATGCTGTAATGAGCTATGGGAAGTGGTCGGTAGGTAAGGTCATGTGTAACAATGTTAATGCATTTAAATACTGCAAAGTATGTTTTCACTCTCCAAAAAAAAGCAAGAGGAGAAACTGTCTACTTTTAATGAAAGTCAATGGAAAAAGATTGTTTTCCAGCCTATTTTGGAGCATTTCTATTGGTCCATTCCACATAGACGTTTCACACAATGGCAGCTGCTGCCAAATGATGCTGAAAAGTGAAAAATTTGTTTCTTTGGTTAACAACATGTGTATGCATGAGTACAGGACAGAGAGACAAAGTATACTAAATCTATGACCCTGGAAAGCAAGCACACAGCCCTTCTCTGGAATGAACACTAGCAGATGAGCTCATGTTTCAGGACGGGTGGTGTGACAGGAAGGCACACAGCATAAGCTAGTCAAGTGCACAAGCCAACCTGCGTCATCAAGCTATTGTGATGGAACACAGCAACACATCCTGGCAACGGCACATAGGGGGCACGCAGGTGATAGAAGAAACAGCCGCACGTGACTCTGGAATGTTTGTAAACAAAGTCTGGAGCAGACATGAGCCAGAGGACCAACACAACACTGCCTCTAGAGAAAGAGAGAGGCATTTACAGCAGGACTCAGTCCAGACATTTTATATTTCAGACAACTGAAGTCATTTTCAGCTTTGCTCATGTTAGTTTGCAAAGTTCTCACACTCCACCTCAAGCTCCATCCTGCTCTTCACCAAATACTACCCCTCACAAAGAGGAGAATGAGCCCCCATTGTTCACTTTGTGCTGTACATAAAAAGGGATTGTCTCATAAATGGGGTTAATCCAGTCAGAGCATGGTTCTAACACAGACACATGGCTTTCTTCAGTGGATGCCTAACGCCCCCAAAACAATTCCCATATTTAAGAAAATATCAAAATATACTGTATCAATTCTCACATCACTCTATTTTAGATTAAACTTTTTGCTAATGTGATTTGCACACAAAGGAATTTGACCTCCACATTTAACCCATCTGTGCAGTAAAACACACATTAGTGAACACACTAGGTCGTGAGAACATGTGCCTGAAGCGGTGGGCAGCTCTATCCACAGCGCCCAGCACTGTTGGGGGTTAGGTGCCTTGCTCAAGAGCTCTTCAGTCATGACCTGCCTGGGGATCAAACCAATGACCTACCAGCAGGGCTTAAAGCGCTCCGGCCAGTGGCTGGATTTCTGGCTTTTGGAGCACGGCTGCAGGCTATTGGTCTGCCTCAACTAAACTTTAGTTTTGACCAATGACTAACAGTAAAGCAGCTCGTAGAAAAGCAGCGCATGTGTTCAGTTTGGTGGACAAATCAAATGCAAGATGATGAAGAATCAAAAATGGAGTTCGCCACGCCAGGACAAGATACAATTTTACTGGAGGAAGGAATTAAAAACAAGTGGTGCTGGGCATGGCTAGAGGAAAGAGGACAAGATGGGAAGCCGCTGAGCAGTTGGTGCCACAAACTGATGGGGCCTGCAAGTCTACATGGGTTCAGGCAAACTGTAAACAGCACTTTTTATGTCTTTCTTTCAACAATAGTTTTCTTCTTGCCACTCTTCCATAAAGGCCAGATTTGTGGAGGGCAGACTTATAGTTGTCCTGTGTACAGATTCTCCCACCTGAGCTGTGGATTTCTGCAGCTCCTCCAGAATGACCATGGGCCACTTGGCTGCATCTCTGACCAGTGCTCTCCTTGTTCTATCTGTCAGTTTAGGTGGACGGCCATGTCTTGGTTGTACAGAATCTATACTATACAGTAGTACAGGCCATCTGACTACAATAAGACGTTACAGGTCAATACAAATGTAATAATGCTCAGTACACGGTACTGAACGATTGGCTAGTGGGAACATTAAGCAAGATTATAAGCTACAATGATTGTTTAATTATGCAGAATATGCAAGTGCGCAAATATGTCAAAGAGTGGGGACAGTATACAGTGCTGTGCAAATGTGCAGAGGTATTTAGTCCTTGAGAGACAGTCTCTGTGTCTTAAGAAGTCTGACAGCCTGAGGGATGAAACTGTTGTGCAGTCTAGCAGTGAGGGTCTAAATGCAATGTGCCATGTGATGGATGTGATGGGTCCTCCACAATGCTGAGAGCTTTCCGGGTGCAGTGCTTGTTGTAAATATATGTGATGGTGATGGGAGTAATGACCTTCTCAGCTCCTCACTATAAGCTGGAGAGTCTTGCGGTCAGATGCAGTGCAATTCTCAAACCAGACAGTGATGCAGCTGCTCAGGATGCTCTCTATGATTCCTCTGTAGAAGGTGGTGAGGATGGGAGGTGGAAGGTGTGCTTTCCTTAAGTCTTCTCAGAAAATAGAGACACATTGAATCTTGCCAACAGTGACAAAAAATACATGCCCTGCATGCTTCAGGTGACAGCTGATGGAACATAGCTTGAAATTCCATCTCTGATATCACTTCATAAACCAACAGTTTCAAGCTTTAACAGTTTCAAGTTTTGATTTCTCTCTCACACACACACACACACACACACACACACCTTATCTTCAGAGTCAGGTGTTCTTATTTCCTTCTTTTGGAAACAGCTTCCTTCTCTTTACTTTTCCGAGGTGTGGTTTTATCAGGCATAATGTAGTGTGGTTAATTTTAAGTGATATCAGACCCTGCCAAGTTCTTCAAAAATAGAACTGCCATGCTTGCCAGCTTTCCACCTCAGAGCTATGATGTCTGCTTCACGTAAACACTACAAACTCTGACAGTGGACCATCCTAAATACATAGACACAAACAAGCTCACCTAAATTAACATATCAAACAAATATATATAACCGTCAGAATTCAGATATCCAAACAGGATTCAGGAATCAGTCTGAAATGTGTGTCACAGGCCGCATCACAAATCCCCTGTCACTCTCCAGATGAAACAGCTGCCTGTAACTGAAACATTGCACTGTTTTTTGATTGGTGAGTACCATGACAGGAGGCTTATCTCCTCCTGTTGGACTGAATCCAATAAAGCAGAGTTTGCTCTGCTGAAGAAGGGTCATTATACTAACCTAGTAGATCTGTTTACTGTCCAGCATATTTTACAAGGCATCATAGGACTTCGAAATATCATAGATATAGTGCAGTAAGAGATACTTGTCTCAGGTAGCACTCTATACACTAGAATATGACATAGTTGCCCATAAACAACTTCATGAAACACATTCTATACACTAGAATAGTAGATATTAGTCCATAAACAACCTCATTAAACACTATTAATCACTAGAATATTAGATATTAGTCCATAAACAACCTCAATAAACACTATTAATCACTAGAATAGGAGATAT
>BRDA01072291.1:0-26142 GCA_036984385.1 Crenuchus spilurus | reverse complement strand
GTCATCTATGTTCTATTACGAATAAAATATTGACATTTGCCATCTCCACATCATTGCATTCAGTTTTTATTCACAATTTGTTTAGTGTCCCAACCTTTCTTGGAATCCGGTTTGTACTGCATGGAAACAATCAGGCTATAAATACTTGCAGGGTGTGTGAGATTGAGAAGAGGTGGTACAGTGCAGTGAATGTCTCAGATGTTAATGATGGAGTGATTGTATTTGGTTGCTAAAAGGTCAGAGTGTGAAGGAAGTAGCTGAATTTGCAGGTGTGTAGAAGTGTACAGTCATACAGGTATACCAGCAGTGGTAACAGTCCCAGTCTACAGGACCTTCTCCTCAGAACTGTGGCTGAAACTGATGGACAGGACCACAGCTTGAGAATATATAAAGTTTAAAGGGGAATTGCACCAGCTTTTCAAATTTTTATATATCCCATTATACGGATATGAAGCAAGATTTTGTGCAATGGTGTGAAATGGAAACAGATGATTAATACGAGTGTGTGTGAATATGTGGATATACCCCCAACACACACACACACACACACACACACACACACACACAAAGCAGAGGAAATCAGAATGCCAGTCACACCACAGAAAAAACGCTCCACTCAGTCACTGACACAAATCACTGAGCCTTTGATCATCCAACAACAGCTACTTCAGCCCCCTCAGCACTACTGCCCATGGTTACAGAGTCTCTCTCTCTCTCTCTCTCTCTCTCTCTCTCTCTCACACACACACACACACAGACAGTTGAATTGCACCCCATGTTTTTTTGTGTGCTGTATGCCATGCTGTGCTGGCTGTCTTTGAAAGAGCTCGTCAGTTTCAGAGAAACCTGTGATCCCAAGCAGTGTGTGTGTGTGTGTGTGTGTGTGTACAGCTAGCACTACCACAGCTTTCATTTTTTACACACAGGACTTTGACCACTCTACAAGCTACAACAACTACACAACATCTCGCTAAGGCTCGACCGATACGTTTAGCTCAGATATCGATTATTAGTGATCAATTATCCCGATATTCCTTTACCATCGATATTATATCTGTACTGTGGATGCAGCTCTTACTCATTCATCTTTAAGCACATTAAATGAATACAGTTCAACCCTGTAAAGCCTGGATCATCACATTATCATCAGACAACTGAATATCTGACCAATCAGGAAAATGAGAACATGCTGGAAACCGTGACAACCGTGATAATGAAAATGTTGTGTCTCTGACTCTAGGAGTGTGATGACTAGGATATGCCTTTGCTGTCTTAAGTCAGCATTTTCCAAATGCTGCTGATATATTCATTGGAGGAAAGCGCAGCTCTGATGCATCAGCTAACAGACACCTGAGCCAGCAGACATTACTTAGTAGTGATGGAGAGAGAGCACCATCTACCCACACAGAGGGATCTGAACTCGAGATGCTTTGATCATAGCCCGCTGAGCCACTTGGCGCCCCCTGGTACTGCTGAGGACGTTTGCTGGGCTAAGCCCACAATGCTGTTACATTTAAGAGATGCACCTGAACTTCGGACAAAACACAACAAACGCTGTGTTTGTCTTTTCTCTGCAAGTTGACGCCCACAGTTCACACGGAAGAACCTACTAGTTTTTGGTTCTGGCTGGTAACAGACATTTTGCATGATAGAAAATGGGATTAGTTGGAACCAGGGGTACGTATGCAAGCACACTGGTCAGTGTATCACACACCAAAAAGTAACCAGTTCAAACGGACACACCCAGGACAATGCAGGAAGGCGGCACTTAAACCCCTACTGCTCCCTGGGAGCTACAGCAGGTGGCTGTCCATCGCGCCCTAGTGTGCACCTGAAATAGCTCACTAGTGTGCAACAATTTCCCGAAAATAAATGAATAAAAAACATTTCTTCTGCTTCTTCTCAGCTTGTATACACAGATCGCCTCTCCTCAGCTACACGAACCACAGACTGAGATCCTCTGCAGCACAAAGAGAGTGAAAGCACTCAGAAGATCAAAGCGTCGTGTCTCTTTGGTCTCTAAGACTTTAACAACTAGGCTGCATGAAACTGCGCTAACTACTTAAAAAGCTGCAGCCCTCAAGGTCGCGAAAAGCCGAAACGGAGCAGAAAGACTTGATCAAGGTCAGTGATACTCCCCTCTTTAAAGGGGATCTTTGTCTTATTTCATATGTGAGTAGTTTAGAGATATGTGTACACTAATGGACTTCAAATCACAAAAAAATATCAACATGTGTCTCAAAGAACATGCTTAAGCCAAGTGTATCATATCTGGTACATAGTGGAGTTGACATCTTCATCAGTAAGAAATGATCTTTAAGTAAATAATATATAATATACAGATTTTCAATATGTTAAATCAATAAGAAAAAGCTGATGTATAAAATCAGATACACAAATTTCACCCCCTGGTGGATTATTTATGTACTGCATGCAACAGAGTATATAAAGGGTTAAAGTTTGTGTTCACTCTGTTTTTGTTTGTTTTAACGACATGCTGTGAGCAGTAGGTTCTGGATGCATCAAATATGATACAAAATAAAACTCATATGCAGTGTGTTATTTAACTTCTTAAATAAATAAATAATTTGCAAAAAAAAATTCTGGCTGTCATTTGATGGATTAGGGTTAAAATCAGATTTATTGACATAAGCAACATACGTTTCTGGACTGTTTGGGCCATTTCATATAATTGTTTATAAATGACTAAACACACAAACCTGCTGAACGAATAATGTTAAAAGACATAAATGGAGTGTAAAATGGAGATTAAATGAAGCTGATAAACAACTACTTACAACAAAAAGCAGCTGTGAGCTTTTGTTTGTGTCCACTTGGGGGCAGTCTTGGCTACTGCTGCACCTCACTGCTGCACCTCACTACTGTTACAGTGTAAATATAATTTTATATCAAGTTTAAATGATCACATCTCTGTTTTTACTGTTTATCAACATCAGACCAACACTAGAGACACGACTTTGGACAGAAGTTGACTATGATGATCGTCATGACTTTTAGAACCAGACATGTGATTAGATCACTGTGACTCCTCCTTCTCGTGGCCTTAACAAGTTAAAAAGAATAATGTGGTTTTAAATGTCACTAAGTGTAGAAATACTGAAATCATATTTTGAACATTTGTAGCATGGAAAGACGGGAATATATACTGAGTTGAAGGGAAAAATAAGTCACACCAGTCATATTCTGATGCAGAAAGCAACACTTTTGTGAGTTATGCAACATCAAACTAGCCTACAGCATTTCAGCCACACTGAATCACTTAAGTGTGAAGCATCCAGCACAGCCGCTTAACCTCTTAAAACTCCAGTGTATTATTTACCATTCTCTGTCTACTCAGAGCTCAGTGTTTTCATACAATAACTACATGAAAAATTGATGTTTTCAACTTCAAATGATCAGAAAATGTTGCAATATGATAACAGATGCTTATAATTTACTATTGAACACTAAACATGTAGGAGCTTTTAGAGTTTTAGTGCAAGAAATAATTTATTTCAGGCTGCACAGCCCTAAAGGGACATGATGTATCTTCAGATTTGTACCACAAGAGGGCGCCTTCAGCAGGACAGAAGCCAAGTGCTCAGTTGTATTTGGGACTCAAACATCAGCACTTATTGTAACTGAAGATGTTTAATGAAGCAGAATCTTTAATTAGCTGCACAGAAATGAATAAAGAAGAGGGTTTCACCTTTCAGATGACTCCTCCCCTTTAGGGTGGAGCTTAGAAAAGAAGAACGTGAAGCACTGAATGGTGTGTCCAGACTATTTCGGAGGTTATTACAGCTTTTGCTGCATTTCAATACGTGGAAGAAAGTGATCCGACAACAAAACATACACTAAAAGTTTTCGGTGACTCGGAGAGCGAATGTGTGAGCGAACCTTTCTGCATGGTGGCTGTGTTCCAATCGCAGAGGGCACAAGCTCCAGCCTCAGGAATGGCATTTAGGTCGAGGCCAGTATCAGTTACAGCCACAACAATCAGGCAGCCCAGCTAGCCGCAGGCTTCAGGCCGCTATTGAACACCTCAGCACGTCCCCCACACCGAAACCACAGTCACCCCCACCACACTTCCAAACAACTCATTACCACTTAGGACATTACAACCCATTACACTTCGGTCCAACAGGGAACTAAGCCTCACGGAATATAGACTAAACCTTGTTTCTGCTTCACAAAACAAATATCTTACATTTCATGTAAACATGCTATATTTCAGTTCATTCTGGAGCAACTCTATTTTGGAAATACATGAATAACCTTCATTATGACAAAACTGAAGTTCTGTAACTTCAAAAATCTTGCTCTGTAATATCCATCCTATCATTCTGACAGAGTGTAATACTCTACTGGAAGTGTAAAGGGCGATATGACTTCTATTGTACTGTACTACTAAACTAATATATATGAATTATTTTTGTTGAATAGAGTGTAATATTTAAATCCACGCTGTAATTATTATTCTAGGGGTTTATTATAAGCAGTAACCAATAATCTGAGCCAATATTTAGTATTTTTACAATTTTCTGAAGTCCCTTTTATTGTCACCTGTGTGCATATCTGACCCAAACACAAAATATTTAATCTTTATTCTGGCCTAAAGCCATGCCCACAGTACTGTTTGGTAAACATGTGGACCATGTGGAGTAAACCCAAATACATGTGCGTACAGTGTTTTTACAGTTATATTGTTTTTTTATAACATTTTAATATTAAACTATCAGTATCATCCCTGAAAACAATATATCAGTCGACCGCTTTATTACTGTATATAAAGTGATCGTAATCGCTAATGTGATGATTCTGAGCCAGGAGAATCAGTCATAAAAACTCTCGCCCTGACCTCTCTCTAAATTTCTTCCTCATCCTGTCGACTACGCCAACTACACCCTCGCTGCACACCCCCCTAAATAGTCTACCCGTTTCCCCCGATTCCGACCCAGTGCCCGTCATTCTCCCCTCCCTCCTCCTCCACAAGGGAGAGCGGAGGATTTCCTGGAATAACAAACTGTCCTGCCAGGAGAGGTGGGGGAATATTTGATCAAAGCCAGCAGAGAGCCCCCCGGGCCCGCGGCCACTTAGAGCGGCCCTGGCCTCAGCCTGCGCTCTCAGGGCAGCTTTTCAAACAAGGCAGAGAGCCTTTCAAACAAGGCCAAGTGCTCGGCGCTCCACTGAGCTTAGCTCAACGCCGCACCGCTATGCTAGCAGACACCAGCTGCACGAGGGGCTTTACAGGGCCTCTGGCCTCCCACCGAAACCCCCCGCTAACACCCCTTTTCATCTGGCTTTCTTCAGCGTGCACTAAAGAGGAGAGATGTTTTTCAAGTACATACAGGCCAAGCAGAGGAGTCTAATAGTGAAACTGCTTATAAATTTAGACGGTCGGTCCACCACAACTCATATATATTATGTATAACCTAATGTTACCTGTAAGAGTGCACCAAAACATCACTACACGTCAGTATCACCACATTATGTTTAGTGATAATTGATTCTCAAAAATTCAGTCTGGGTTTTAAAAGAACAGCTTGCACGTAAAGATCGATGGTTCATTTAGTGTTGTGTTTAAACCCACCACAACTAGATTGTTGTAAACTATCTGCAACCATTAGACTCTTCCAAGTAGTTTAAGGGCGCACTGCTCACTCTATTGTGCCTCACTATCAATGTACTGTGCATCGCCATCACTCTACCTAACCTTGCTATCTTTATCAATCAATATCGCTCTACCTCACTTTGATATCACTCTACCTCACCTTGTTATAGCTCCACTGTGCCTCAATCATGTTACCTCACCTCACCATCACTCTACCTCGCTTCAGTGTCACACTACCTCACCTGCAATCACGCTAACACACCTTGCCATTACAATACTGTGCCTCAATCATGCTACCTCACCTCGCCATCACTCTACCTCGCTTCAGTGTCGCACTACTTCACCTGCAATCACGCTAACACACCTTGCCATTACAATACTGTGCCTCAATCATGCTAGCTCACCTCGCCATCATTCTACCTCGCTTCAGTGTCACACTACTTCACCCGCAATCACGCTAACACACCTTGCCATTACAATACTGTGCCTCAATCATGCTAGCTCACCTCGCCATCACTCTACCTCACTTCAGTGTCACACTACCTCACCCGCAATCACGCTAACACACCTTGCCATTACAATACTGTGCCTCAATCATGCAACCTCACCTCGCCATCATTCTACCTCGCTTCAGTGTCACACTACTTCACCTGCAATCACGCTAACACACCTTGCCATTACAATACTGTGCCTCAATCATGCTAGCTCACCTCGCCATCACTCTACCTCGCTTCAGTGTCACACTACCTCACCCGCAATCATACTAACACACCTTGCCATTACACTACTGTGCCTCGATCATGCTACCTCACCTCGCTCTACCTCACTCTAGTGTTTAAGTGCCTGACCCACCATCACTCTAATACACCATGCCATTAATCTACTGTGCCTCAATCACTTTACCTCACTCACTATCCCCTACCCACCATCACTCTACCTTACTTAATTACCACACTAGCTCACCTGCTGACTCCAACTGCTAACACTACCATGCCTCGCCATCTCTCTTGGGTGCCTCACTACTGCATCACCCTGCCATCAGTCCACCTCGCTTCACTGTTGTATTGCACTACCTCACCCGCTATCACTCTAATACACCTTGCCATTACTCCACTGTACCTCAATCACTCTACCTTACATCACTCTCACTCTTCCTACTTAATTTTTGCTTTACCTCACCTGCTGTCACTCTGACTCCAATTGCTAACACTACCATGCCTCACTATCACTCTTGTGTAGCTCAATACTGCATAACCATGCCTCACTATCCATCTACCTCACCTCACCATCACTCTACTGTGCCTCACTCACACACAAAAAAATATCTGGTGATCACATAAGATGCAAAGACACATTATAGTGATTATTGCTGCATAATGTGATATGGCTTTCAATGTACTTATATTATTGATTTATCCATATCCTGCAGGCCTTTAAGCATCTTGTTGATCCCAAAACTTTTTAGAGCTTCTTAGAATACATTTTAGATCTAAAAATGACAACAGAAAAAAAAAACATAAAAAGTAGGACTGCACTGGCAAGAACCTGTCGATATGTATCATTATACGAGAGTTATGATACATTGTGATGTATTACGATACTGAAAGGTGATAGTTATGTTTTGGAAGAGTTTAATGACTGAAGACAGATCATAACACTGCCATCTAGTGGTTGGGGTTTAATCTCAACACAAATTAAACCACAAATCTATTGAGTCACCAAACTATTCATTACATTATGTTCTGGGAGCATCACAAAATGTAATACTGTAAAGCTCAATATCATCATACAGTCCTGCCCTTTATTTGTTGTCTCTCTTCGTCCTCTTCCATCTTCCTGCCACAGGCAGACTGCTTCTTTCAGCTGCTGCATGCTTCCAGGAATACCTCATCGTCAGAAACCAGAGGCATCATTCACAATAACATACCTACACATCAGAGGGAGAGAGAGAAAACTCGATCAGCTCCACATGGCGGTACTGCCAGTTTCCTTTTGGCAAGTGCTGCCCAACAGAGGATACCCACAGTGACTCCAGCACTAGTTGGGTTTGTCTATCAGGATGGTGAGACCAACCCTAGCTGGGACAGCTGCCACTTACTTGGCCCGACTATTTATTTTCATGCTTCTTTCCTTCTTTCTTTCTTGACACCAAACCCTCACAAGATGGGTAACCTTGCACTCTGTCTCGGATCAGGTCTAAGAATCCTGCCTCATCTTACGCAGCAATGAAATAAACATGAATGAATGAATCCCGGGCTCATCTATAAATACAGCCCAAGTGACAGAAGACGCAAAACAAGCCTATTCAAAGTCTGAGGGGAAAGAGAGTGAGAGAAGAAGAAAAGGGAGGAGGACGAGAGAGAGGCGGAGCTTGCTGCTATGATGGCCCGGGCCTTCTCGTTTCCCAAGCGCTGGAAATAACTTCAAAGGGGATGACTGCCTTGAAGAGAGAGGAGATAGAGTTACAGAGTGGCAGCTGGAGAAGCCTTGCAGGTGGGGCCTGCTCTGACAGTGTAATATTATCTCAGAAAAGGAGTCCAGGCCCTGTTTCAATGGAGAAGACTTCCTCTCCTTTGTCCTGCGGACAAAACCCATGGAACCACAGTTGCAGAAGTTGTACCCCGGCCAAAAAAACAGCCTTGCGAATCGGCTGAAAGGCCTGGCGAATTCAGGGACGTGGGAGCAATGACATCATGACCAATTAGTCAACGGCAACAAAGTGCGAGGGTCCACCATCCAGCTGAGCATGGCCTGCTCCGAGGGAAGAGCTGGCATTTCAAGGACGGCTGGCAAAAGGACAGGAGCAAAAGCGCTCCGCCTCGTGGAGTCCCCTATTAGCAACTCCCACAAAACCATCTCCACATGCCGTCCCCCTAGCAACCTGGCAAACAAACAAATGCCGTGATTTAGGTATTAGACCAAAGCGCCTGGAGCAGATACTTAATATCATGTAAATATTCAAATATGCGCCAGCGAGCCTGTGGGCTGACAGCTTCAGGCACGCGAGAAGACTGGCACTGGTGACTCTATTAACACGCAACGAGTGGAGACTTAAAGCATCAATGGCGCAAAGGAGACACCTTCCAAACCCCCTAACGGTGTCACTTTCAACTCTCTCAGTCACTTCAAAGAGTGTAATATGACTACTGTACAAAAAATACAGATAATAGGGGTATAGAATGAGAAAGATGTGCCATTACTTCATGCGATGAAAATTTGGACACGTTGCTTTCGAATCATTGTCCTTGGACCTCAATTTTGGGCATTTGGACAAACCTTGCATAAACATTTCGCTATGAATGAACCAGTAGAAGTGGTCCAGAAGGTATTATGCTACTGCAAAAGTGGACACTAGCATGAAAAATAAAACAATTGCTGAACACAAGCCAGTTTATCGAGAGATCAATATTTTATCACTTTAGCATCAGTAACATCAAAACCAAAAGCACTGCAAGAATGTTCTTGTTCTTTTATTTGTGCTACTGTTCTAGGAAACTGAACTCCACTGACAAGGTAACAGAGGGGGGGGGGGAAATAAACTTCACAAGCTCAACATGCTTCAGCACCACATGCTCCACTCCCTTGTTGCAAAACCAAAGTAGCACAGTCATTAATAAGCTGTGATTTATGTCAAAAGAACAGGTCAGAATCTCTCCGGAACCATTCTTGCAGTTTAGGAGGTGGCTATATCTGAACCCGGCTCAGATTGGAGTCATCAACACCTAGCCTCGGCGACGCCTTTGAAGTTCCTCCCTCGCTTTGAAGGTTGCGGCACAAGCGAATGCCTGCTTCAGGCTTTTGGAAAGCCCCCAGAGTTGTGGAATGCAGAGCAAGCCACTGCCCGGCCTGGAGGAATGCGATTAGAGCGCTGGAACACACCAGGGCTCCCGCACCCAGGAATGGCAAATATGGCCGTCAATGCTCAAGAACAATGTTGAAGAGAAAAAGACGAGATAACAGCTTAGAGGAAGAGAAAGGTAGCGACAGACCCGAGACAAAAACCAAAAAGAAACTGGATTTGATGAGAATGAGCCAGAATAAATGAAGAATGCCAATGAATGCAAGCTAGTAGTCATCAGTTACAAAAATAAATCTAAATGCTGCGTTTCATTTCCTGGTTTGCATATTATTAGCCAAACTAATCCAATGTTAACTCTGGATTAATAATAAATAAACCACAATACAAATATTTTATTCCCTTCCAACTGTATCATTATGGCTATATTAGCAAGAACCTACCCATATTCATCATAGGAGTTATGACTCAATATACAGTGCAACATTGGGATACGAGCAGACCAACATACAAATTTTTTAAGATACGTGCTGCAACTCGTTCCGTATTTTTGTTCAAGATTTGAGCAAAATTCGAAGATACGAGTGGCTGCTGCTAGTTGGTGCTTTGGCGCAAAGGTCATGTATGGGCAGCACAACACCTGCATCTCACTCTTTCTCACGTGTTACCCTCAGAATTAAGTCCAATCTCATGTGCTGTACTCCTTCTTGCATCCTTTTTGAAAAAAATTTGATGGTAAAATTTTTTTCAATCTAAATCTTAAATCTAGATCATTTTAATAACATACAGACAGTAATTATGTTAAATACTGTTAATATTATTTTGTGCAGACCCGTCATCCGCGTATGCATGCACCGGCCCTGAACATCTTCAGCTTCGGAGTGAAAATTATTTTGTACTGAACTGCAAAGAATGAACCATGGCATCCCGTTCTTCAGCCAGTTGCTGAATTTTTTGGCAGCAGTCGGAAGATGAAGTGAAATGGAATAAAAGAGATTTTACTGTACAGCGCACACTACGCACCTGTAATACAGTACCCCACGAATTTCAAATGCTACAGCGAGAATTCCCCAAAAATTATTTTACACTAATATTTATTGAAATCTGAAATTGAAATATTTTGTTATGCATTGATAAAGTGTATGTGTTTCTTAATTCAAAACATGTCTTTTTGTCCTTAATTTAAGATGGTTTGGGGATGTTTCACAGGGCTGGAATGGATTAAATCTATTTCAGTTATTTTAAATGGGAGAAATTTGTTTGATATACGAGTTGACTGACTCACGCGCTCCGTTACAGGACAAATTAAACTCATATCTCAAGGTACCACTGTATTGTGATGCAAGATGATGTTTTAATTTTTTGAAAATTGACAGCAGTGCATAATTACACATTTCCACTAGAATGGAAGAGTCAAATGGCTGAAGATAGCTTACAACACTGTCATCTAGTGGTTTGGGGATTTAAACACAACACAAAATCAACCACCAATTTTTACAAGTAAATTATTTACTTCACAGGCTCAGATATAACAGTGTTTGTTCAATTGTTGATTTTCCTAATTGTGCCAGTGTTCATTATAGAGGTTAAATGATCCACTCTGGCTCTCTACCACTGACCTGAGTCATTTCCCCTCTAGCATCAATGGTCCATGGGTCACCACTGTTACATTGGTAAACACTCAATGTAGGAGAACTCCATTCTCAGTACAACTTCACTACAGCAGCTCTATGACATCCCACAAAGTTACTGATTTCTGAGATGCTGCCTCCACCATGCTTCATGTGGTACACTATTATCATAGACATCAGTCACATCTCGTCCATGATGATGGTTTTACACTCTGCTACAAATGACTGGTCTGCTCACTTATTTATACATGCAGTAAACCCTGTCACATGGTATCTGTGAAGACCCAGGGGTGGTCATAATATTCTGATATGACTGTAGATATATGCATGCATCACCCCTGCTTTCCACACACATACACAAATACATGGCGCTGCATCATCTTTAACTTTGTCCTTGTACAAAATGTCTGTCATCTCCTTGGCTGGCTCTTCTACAGAGGGTGAGTAAAGCTGGGGATGGCTGGGATGATCCCGTAGGCCCTCAAAGCCGAGTGGGGGATACATCTTGAAAAGGTCAACACCATTCCGTCCACTCTTCTCTATCACCTCACCCCAGGCCCAATGACCTTCTGCCAAACAAGCAACTGCACAAACACCCGCCTGTCAGTGAAGGACTCACAGCCACGACGAATGAGGCCATTTAACCAGCAGGATGAAGCGAAGGTTATGATGCGAGACCAATGACCATGCTGACATTTCAATGGAAAGAAAAACACAAGCGCTGAAATGTGCATTGACTCCAGTGCCAAATTTGCAAGGAATACTCTAACTTCTGTAACAAAAGCTGTAAATCTTCAAAAATCTGTCCCACTGAGAAAGAGATTATTTCTGGCTTGAG
Organism: Crenuchus spilurus; assembly: GCA_036984385.1. Lineage (NCBI taxonomy): Eukaryota > Metazoa > Chordata > Actinopteri > Characiformes > Crenuchidae > Crenuchus > Crenuchus spilurus. Next base: position 14,263 of record BRDA01072291.1, on the reverse strand, counting down.
TTCCTCCTAATTTCTTTGTGTAGAATTATAGATCTCAAGAGACACACCAGTCAAAATATCCCATCAACCTCATACGTACATAACTCATCCACAACCCTCCACCCTCCCCCTCACATATAACAGTTGGCTCAGCTGTGAAAAGCTTAGCTGAAATGGAGCAGGTCGAGGTCATGGAGCCACTTGTCCACCAGGGGATCTTGATGACCGGTCTATACACCAAGCCCACCTGTCAGTCAAACAAATCACAGACCCATCAAGGGGCAGACATCGGCAGAGGGTGAAGTGTCTTTCACCAGAGGAACCCTTAATGCTAGCTCCATCCTCTGGAGTCAAGTTGCAGAGATAAATGACAGGGTCTAAGAATCTGCGGTCATGGAAAATGAAGTGCTTCAAGACTAAAGGCCCCACTGCAAGCCTTTCAAATCCGACTTTTCAGACAGGCAAGTCCAGGGCACACTCGAGTCTCCTCTATTTCTACTTTCTTAAAGTACCAGGTCCTTCCTGCTGCTTGGGTCAGGTTTCTTCTACCTCAACTTCTGCATGGCCAGGTCATGAGGCTGAGCACAGGTTAAAGCATGGCATATTCGAAATTTAGGAAAACAAACTGATCCTCTTCTTATCTGGTATTGGCATCTGTCTCGAGTGAACACAAGTAGACGACGAGTGGTTTACACCTGATATTAGGGCTGTGGGATCAGGTTATATGGACTAAACAATGCCTAATCAAGTCACTTGAGTATCTTGAGGAACAGCCCTATGAGCAACATCTTTTAGATTACCCAGGGAATGTGCGCAGACTAAACCTGTTGACTGGATCAGAATAAAGGAAGCCTTCCCTCGACCAGCCTCAGGCTCTTGATTCTTTTTCCTCTCCATGCTCTCTTTTGAACAGCAGAGCTATCTCCTTTCAAGAGGACTTGAAGGAAACCTTGCTCCGGGAATTATACAATCTCCTCGGGCTGATGATATTCTATAGGAAATGAGAATGTGAATAAACAAAGCAAAGCCATTTCCTGGAGCAGGGCAAGGAAAGACAGGGAGCAGCTCAGAGCGGGGCAGGTCTCCAGTTATATTCCTTGAGGGAGGACCTTGGACGCTGTGCACAGGAGAGCCGGAAGCTATTTGGAAGCACTTCAAAACGGGAACTGCTGTGTCCATGCCATGGCAGGAGTGAAGCAAGGACAAGTTGATGCTCTCGTCTTGCCTGAGAAAGGTGGAATATTCGGCAGAACATACACTTTCATTAAAAACAGGTTCAAATGAGAGAAGTTCACGGTGACAAAGTACATCCCTGTTAGGACAACATGCAAAATAGCAATGCTGACCATCATGCAACTCTTCCACTAGACTCATATCTATGACTCAATCCTAAGATAAGGAGGTGATCAATACTATCAAAATATAACATCTGGAAGCATAAATAAGGCTTGATAAGGCCCAGTAGTGCCAAATAATTGAAGTGCAATGATTCACTGAATCCAATTTAGATTTATTTGTTAAACAATAAAGCGAATAACATGAATTATGTTCCCATAAATTAAAAAAAATAATGAATCATTCATCACAAACAATCAAGATTGGACCAAGAGTCTTGTCACATGCAGAGAGAAAACAATAATAGGTGTATTATGTGCATCTGCACAACATCCCACCCAAATTCACTGAAAGCTAAGCAGGTCTGGGTCTGGTTAGTACTTGGATAGGAAACTTCCTTGAGCAGTACCCTGTGAGGATACCAATGCTCTAATAATGGCACAGTATGAACAGTGGGCGACACTGAAAGGTCCCAAGGTCAAGAAAAAGATCCCTAAAAGAGCAGGGGTGAGATCATGAGCTCATCCACAGAACTAACTCAACAAGTGAGCGATTGCGACGAGGGGTCTCAGCAGGCACAGTGATCCATTTTTCATTACAACATCATGTCCCTCTGGCCACATCGACACCATAATACCAATATCCTTCAAAAGAGAGAAGAGTGGGGGGGAGAAAATCCCATCTAAGAGATTATCTCGCAGAGCCCAGGCGAGTTTGTGTTGGGTTCACTGGCTCAGCGGCCCCCTCCTCCCCAGAGGTCCTGTTCTAAAGCTAAGCATGTCTTTGATACTCCACTATAGGCGATCTGGAGGAGTTACAGGTTTCTTTTGTAGTTAGTGCAGGGGAAAAAAGGACTATGTTGGAGTGCCAAGGCTGGGATTTCTCTTCTTTTTTTCTCGACACCACCCCCTCACTGACACACCCCTCTCACCCTATCTATCCCTGAACCCTCCCCCACTCTAAACACAGAGGAACTGAATCAGAAACTCCCTCTTTGCCCCCTCATCTTTCCACTTCACAGATAAAGCTTACAGAGAGTAATAAAGATGGAGAGAGAGGGGGAAAAAAACAAAAACGACAATGAACCCCCTGAAAATTTGAAGCTATCCATATTTGGCTGTCGATGAAGAAAAGCCGTGGGGCGTTTGAAGAGAAAAGGAGGCGGGAGGGATGGAGGGAAAGGGAGGGAGAGGTTCGACTCCCCTTGGAGATTTTCTTAAACCCATTACATCAGCTTTCTTCTGCTTCAGAGCCCTGGCGGCCTGTGCTTTTTGGAGAAACCAGAAAATGACCTAAGCTGACATTCAGAGCGGCGGCGGTGGCTCGCCAGTGGTCGGACGTTTGATCGTAAATGACAGAACGGTTCAAAAGTTCCCTCTCTTTTGACTTCTTCCATTTTGTGGCTGCAGCCCACGTTGAGCCGCTCTGAAAGCAACAGGACGCCGCAAAAGAGGAAAGCGACGGATATGCCTAAAAACATTCAGAACAAGGACGTGGAACTATTTTTACAATCTGATTAAATTAAATATAAAAAACATGGTAGTGACTGTAAAAAACATTGAGAACTACACTGATCATTTCTGACATGAAAAGTAGCCTGTCAGGGAGAAGTTAGGACAGTCCTGAACCAGGACCCAAACAGTGGGTCCATTTATGATGCATGAAAATATTGATGCATGTGAATGTTGTGATGCTGTGTTGATTAAGTAAGTTTACATTAAGGATTGACTGATTTTTTCAGGGCTGATAACAGACAACATTTGAGGTTACAAGACTATTGACAGATTGTGGTGATAAAATGTTACTAATACATTCTTAAAATGACAGTATCACTTTGTTTACAGTATCACAATATATTATGTCGAAATTCCTTTATCGTGAATCATATATCGACAGAGTCTCAATACATTATTATTAAAAATCTCTCACTATCATATCTAATGGTGTAAGTGAATTCTGAAATAATGACTCTGGCTTCATGACAATCTATGGCAGAAGCCTTAGAGGACGTCCTGACCTTTTATAGCTGGAGTCATCTATAGATAGTAATGCACATTATTGGTGATAAATAGGTCCAAACTGCATCACAGTAGGCTTATGTTATAGCAGAATTAGTGCTTTTTAACTGGATTGTGTATTGTATTGATTGAAGAAAATGAAGGGTTTTTTTGTTGGTTCCAACTCAACAAGCAAAATATTGTGATTCATGACTGTTCCGATTATACAAAGTAGGTACTTTATCCACATTGATTGAGCAACAGCTGTATGAATATTGGTTAGGTTCTGATGCAAAATTGTGAAAATGAATCGCAGTATCGGAACACCTTTTGCAGGATCAGAGAGCTGGCCAGTCAAGTGGAGCAGCATTGTAGAAGCTCTGCTGGGAAAGGGGATAAACGGCCAGCTTTGATCTCAAGCCGCTGACCCGGTGGGCCGCGGGCACCATGCCACGCAAGCGGCAGCCCACATCAAACTGTTCAGTCTTGAGATCAGCTGCACGGCCCACTTTAATCCCCAAACCCTTTCAATCAGCCATCTCAACGACTCGCGTTACGCTTTTTAATTAATGGAGACACAGCATCAGCATCAAAGCCCAGTCTAGACCGAAAGACCAAGATCTAGATCAGGATGAACTTATCCGAGTATAACAGGATACTTCATTTAACCAAGCACTATCTGGGAAGATCTCCTGGACCAGAGGCAGAGCAAAGAGAACATTCAGGATGACTGGAAAATGAGAACTGTGTCACAATCGTATTTCAGGAAAAGGTTTAAGAAATATTTCTAGACTGTAATTCTAATGTACAGATGGATTCGCTCCTAAATCCCATTTGTCTGACAGCTCCTGGCTAGAACACTGAGCACAAACCATTTCAACCCAAGTTTGAATCCAGGTGGCCTAAATGTGGTAAAGAACAGAGAAAACATCAACAGCAAAGTTAACACTGCTCAAAGTCAAGTACTTCAAATCAAAGTCCTATCTCTCACATTCCTGTCTCTCATACTCAAAGTCTTATATCTCAAATCATAGTTCTATATGTCAAGTCAGTCATGTCTCAGATTAAGGAGCATATATGAGATTAGGGTTGAGTGTTTCGGGTTGTCTAGTGAGTATGGTGCCAAAATGACTAGTGGACCCCCCCGAGGCCTGATTCAGTGGGCAGGAACAGAGGATATTTCTCAGAGAGGGGAGGACCCCTCCTCCCCCCAGCAACCGGCAATAACAAGATAAATAAAACAGCTCTCTTTATTAGCTGAAGGGTGGGGGGACAAGTGAGAATGAGAAAAAAGAGAAAAAGGAAAGAGAGAGACAGAGAGAGAAACAGTGAGTGGTAGAGCTGTTGCCTAGGTGAGCCGATGCCGCCCCACAAACCCTCCAACATCCAACTGAGCTGCTCAGAGAGAAACCCGTATAAACCCAAAACACACACATACACAGATAGAGAGAAGAGGGGGAGCAGAGAGAGAGAGAGAGACGGAGAGACAGAATGAGAGAGAGAGAGATGGAAAGTGAGACATATACAGAGAGAATGAAAGATAAAAAACAGGAAGACAGCAAAAAAAAAAAACATTGACCAGGTTACAAAACATTAAAACTCTAATGTTGCTAAAGAAGTGTGTAGGATTTAGCCGATTAGCAAGTACAACAATGATGTAAAACACCTCTGCTGTGTCTAACACTGGCATTTGTTAATGAGCTACATTCTGATTGGCTGCCCTGTGCCTTATTCAAAACAGCAGTGTAGATTGAAACACTCCTTATAACTTTTGCACCACTGGGCGGGGCTAATCTACAGTAGACTGGAAAGGTAAAGTCTAAAGAAAGATAAATCTAAAAATCTAACAAATCAAAGTCCTGTATCTCAAGACAAAGTCCTGTATCTGTAATGTGGTCCACTTTGGCTGTAAATAACGGGAAGTGGAACATTCAGGACGGTTGCTGTTGTAAACAGCACATAGCCACTGGTGAGCAGGTATGTTCTGGCCTGCGGACGGGGTGGTGGAGGGCGTGTTTCAGAGTAAGCAGCACTGGGATAAAGAGAAGCGCGGCCAGCCGACTGAATTCCACCCAACATTTGTTTAGCAGCGATGTGAAAGGCCACACAAACGCTGTATTGTTCAGGACTGGAGTGCCGGGCCAACTACGTCCACACAGCAAACAGAGAGGCAGCAAACACTGAAGGAGTTAAACATCAACCCCTCCCCATACACACACAACCCCATCACCATACACAACATACACGGTCATATAGCACATTATGACCACCTATGTAATAGGAACAACCAGCATAGGCTTGGAGTCCTGACACTTTTGTCATTACTTGTGTTCATTGTATTGCTCTGAACCACTTGCAGGAGCCATCCTTCCCTTTGGGCACCTACGGGTACAACTGTTAAGCCGTTGGGGGGGGGCACTCAGTGTATGAGAAGTTCATTTTCTGTTCACCTTCAATATGGTGGCTCTAGAACATGCCAAAAAGTTGGTTTCTGAGATACTGCCTCCACCATGCTTCACCTGGTACACTACTGTCATTATTTACACTACTATATACACTACTGCCCTAATTTTGTTACACATCATATATCGGTACAACTAGCTGTATAAGGCTAGCTAGTTAGCCACGGTTTGCATTGCAGAAGAGGGAACTGTAAATCCAAGAGCAATAAGCAACCAAGCACCCTATTAAATGGTAAAATCAGCATAGCAGCAGGATTTAACTGTGTTGAATGAGCATACAGTATCTAAGGCGGGGGATTGAGAAGGTCCAGGAGACACCTGCAGAGGGGCCTCCTAAAGCAAGCAGCCCAGAGGTCGGCATGAGCTCATCCCACATTCTGCTTTCATCACTTTCATTCATGTCATGTAATATTAACGAAACACCAGGCGAGAGGAGTCTGGACAGCCATTAAAAGCCCCGTGGGTATACAGCCGTTTCAGCCCCAGCTCCTCTGAGCGCCCCCAGGGTCCCCCCCAGGGGTTTCCTGCTACTGCCGCAATTGGCCACATAAGCACAGCAACATGCACGGCAGGAACAGCAGAGATCAGCCTAATTACTGCTGCTGTAGACACCACTGGGACACAGAAGCTTTGATGGCAGTGTCTGGTGTTTATCTCAGCCTGACTGTACGGATGTAACAATTTTGATACATTATCGTCAATACGCACCCTAGTCACCATCTTTTTGTGAAAACCCCTGCAAACTGGACATATTAGCCAGAGTAAAGTGGGCGGGAAAGGGGTGGGGCTTAGGATACACACACCCACACAAGAGAGTATCGATACACTTGAGTTTGGTGGTACTGTATCAAAAATAAAGTGTTTGTGTTGTGCTTAAACCCCCAACCACTAGATGGCAGTGTAGTGATTAATCTTCAGTCATTAGACTCTTCCACTTTGAGGCAAACAAGCAGTGAAATTTTACTAAAATTAGATTTTAAAAAATGACAATATATCACCATACTTACAGTATCTCAAGATATCACATTATACCAAAACTTCTTTATCATGATAAATATCGACTAGACCTTACCAATACACAGCTCAGCATTCAAACACGACTTATTTTTATGATGTTCTAGAACATTTAGAACATAAAATATCACACAAAATGTCGGAACAGCTCAGTAGCTGTTAGCTCAGCTAGTTTGAAGACCACACTTTGGTTTCAGATGTTCTCCCAGAACAGGGGTGTCCAACTCCAGTCCTGGAAGACTGGAAGACAAATTTGGTGATCTCAGCTCTGATGTTACAATTAAACCTGCTGAGGTGAAACAGGTGTGTTTGACCAGGAAGATCACCAAACTGTGGAGACACCCCAAGATTGTTCTGCTCTAGAAGAACATCTGAAACCAAACTGTGGTCTTCAAACTCAATCAAGTTCTTGAGAAGATAAACGCTGAACTGAGACATCAACAACAGGTAACAGACCCTCATGGCACGTAGGCCTGCTTCAAAGCCTTGTTCAGGTGGGCTGGCGCTGACTGTAGTTTACCCGGCGCTCCACCAGCGTGCCTCAACTGTCAAAATAACGGCGCCCGTCCAGGCAAAGAACAGAGCGTCCATTGTAGCCACCACCATCCTCGGGCCTGTTCGGGTCTTCTTCAGGCCCATTCTCCTGCTCACCTTCATAAGCCTGAGCGCTCCATCATCACCCCAACAGAGGAGTCTATTCAGAGGCTCCCTAGACAAAGAGCAAAGTGTACGGCCACCATCCCAGGCATCCTCGGCACGCTGATATTCACCCCTGATATCGGCTTAGATCCTTTGTGCCTTGGCCATGCTCTCTTCTCTTCTTTGCGCTCCTCCACCCAGTTCTTTCTCCTCAGGCTCAGCGACCTTCCATGGGCGTTAACCAGCCCACCACACCAAGCTTTTGTACGGCTTTTGTTGACGGTTTGATCTTTGTGATTGTTTTGTCTGGTTTTGTAAGGAATTCCAAAACTCTACTCTGGTCTTCTGGAAGGTCAACCACAGAGGGTACTGCTCGCTCTTTCTTTCTCTCTCTTTCTCTTTCCATCCTCTTATCAGAGCCTCATCTCCGGCACGTTGAGAGGGGGGACATACCATCCTCTCGACCCATCCTGTGAGCTCCAGAGCTGGGCAGCGAGGCCTCAGCAGAGCCTTTGATGCTGCATCTCTGCAGTGATTGATAGCATCTGAGCCATCCTCTCTTGGGTATGTGCGCCGTGGCATGATAACGAAACGGCCCAATAAGAGGAAGCAAAAGCTGTGATGGGGAACACGTTGAGGATTCTCACCAGGAGATAAGAGGAAAGACTACCGCACAGCACCGTTTGCTGGTTTTTTTTTACCAGTTTGGCTTCTGTTACGAGCTTCATTACGTTTTTCCATTTTGATTATTTTGAGGTGCTAACTCAAGATTCAGCTTCAAGTAAACCCTGGGGATACAGAACAGTGTTCTCTGTAAAGCATCCAATATCATAATTCATTTTAACATGATCATTGTCCAAATTTCCCATTCCACCTTAAGGTGTCCAGGAATTATATTAGTTTGTCCAAGAGATTTCCCATTCCACCTTAAATGGAGTCAGTTATTTTCATTTGCCAAAGATTTCTCATTCTACCTTAAATGGTGCAGCAGTTGGTATAAAAAGCCTGAAGTGCCTGAACACAACTGCTGCACCATTTAAGGTGGAATGGGAAATACCTTAGACCAGTGAATGTAACTGTAGCACTATTTAAGGTAGAATGTGAAATCTCTCAAATTAATGTATCTACTGCATCACAGGAAGTAATAAGTGATTGGTTTCTGTTTTGGGCAGGTCTGGTCACTGAAGCTTTACAGGACAAACACAGGGTGGGGGGGAGCTGTAGGACTGGGCTTACAGAGCTGTGGACAGGTGTCAAAATCCAATTTGTTTGTGACCTCTATGAGGAGTTTACATTCATACTGGTGTCCATTTACAAGAGCAGCCAGCCAACCGGGAGTGAGTGGAATAGTGCCAAAGCCACTAGAAAAATAATCACAAAATTTTTCAAATAGATGAAGTCATGAAGTCTTCATTTACCTTTATTTCACATTGACTTTCAGTCAAAAAGCTCAAACTGCAGAAGTCCAGCAGGAAATACAGCTGAACAAGTTTCAGTGTCTGCTGACCAGTCCAAGATTTCTCCAAGAATATTAAGATTAAGTAACATATTAACATTTCTTACACATGTAATGTCATTTTACCTACTTTTACTTACTTTTGATCCACATTATAAGATTTGAAAGAACTTGGCAATACAATAAATATCACAATACAGAACTGTGATTTACTGTGATACTGTAAACATGATTATTTTGAATATTATTACCATTACAAATTAATTTAACTGCTGCAGCACTAAAGGTGGAACAGGGAATCTCAGAGGACCGAATGTAACTGCTACTCAATTTAAGATGGAATTGACATTTCTTAGAAGAACGAATGCAACAGCTGCACTGGTTAAGGTGGAATGGGCAATTCCTTAAAAAAGGAATGTAACAGCAGCACCATTTAAGGTGGAATAGACAATTTCTTAGAAGAACAAGTGTAAAAGCCGCACCATTTAAGGTGGAAAAATAAATCCCGTAGATTACTGAATACAACTATTTAACCACTTAAGGTGGAACAAAAAATCTCATAGACTAGAGGATGTAACTACTGCACCATTTAAGGTGGAATGAGAAATCTCTTAAATGAAGGGAAGCTCATTGGTTGAGTCCAGAGTCTCATCTCCAGATGGCTGCAATTTGCATTTAGCTAGTCGAAGCTCGCCCATGTCTAGCGCTCCAGGGCAAAATCAGCCTCCTGCACATTAACACCATTAACCTAAAGACCTCTGCCCTCTGAACTTTGCGGAGCACATCTTCACAGCCCACGACGGCTCCGAGGTCAACACATCAGAGGATAGTTCAACAGCAGTCGCCTCAACTGACCTGAGGACTCTCTAGATGACCCGAATTATAAACACACATTTGTCCAATCGGTTAGCGCCAACCACAGCAAGACTGAAAATTCTACAACAGGCTGGACAAGAGCAGTGTGCAAAAGTTAGTGTCCCCACTTGTTACACCCCTCATTTTGATGTTGAAATAAATTCTAAAACATGTGCCACAAGGCCAAACATATTAAAGGGGACATTTACCTTATGTCAAGTTATCCATCTAATTATGCTGATCTGTTGACATCAACAGAGAACATATCCGGTGTCCAAAATGACGACTTTACAGAAGAAGCAAAAATCTGACTGGCTTTTAATGGAAGTCAATGGAACCAGATGTCTTTGGAAGTCATTTGGACCGTTTCTTTTGGTCCAGTCATCATGAAATTGACACACAATGTAAAGAGCAATAGACATTATCCGACAACTCCAGAAACAGAAAAATTCATACATTTTTATATATCTATAACTTTTTGTATTTTTTTTTTATCAAATGTATAAATACATTTGGAGTGAAAAATTAACACTGATTTGTGCTCAATATATAGATTTCACAACAAACAGAGTAAATTGTGCGCAAATGTCTAATAAGCACACTTCCCCTTCTTTTTTAATAATCAGTGATATTCACATTTAGATATTCACAAAAATCACTCCATGAACAACCTGATGTCTGGTTCTACATGTCACAGCATAAAACAAAGTCACGTTAATCATCACCGTCACCTTCTTTCCAAAGTCGTGTCTCTAAATGCTACACTACTGTTAGTCTGATGTTGATAAACAGTAAAAACAGAGATGTGATCATTTAAACTTGATATAAAATCATATTTACACTGTAACAGTAGTGAGGTGCAGCAGTAGCCAACACTGCCCCCAAGTGGACACAAACAGAAGCTCACAGCTGCTTTTTGTTGTAAGTAGTTGTATATCAACTTCATTTATACCATCTTATGTTCACATTTACAACATTTTACATCTTTAACATCAGCAGGTTTGTGTTTTTAGTCATTTTTAAATTTAGTCTTTTTAATTTTAAATCTGATTTGATTTGACCAAAAGTTTGTGGACACCCCTTCTAGTGGAGCTAACACAGATGTACAGATGAACAGCTCAACAGATGAGCTTTGTCTACTCCCTAAAGTACTGCCAATAGAATAGTGCAAAACATGAACCTGTTGGCACTATGCCCTAATGCCAGGTGTGGCCTAGCGGGCAGAGCACTGAGCGGTGGAAGTGTGTTCTCTGCTTCATCCAGTACTTTGGGGATGAGTTAGGGTAGTTGTGGAAGAGTGGTGGTGGTGATCATCCATTTTTATCTTTGTAATAACATTGATTGCATGAGCATGTGTCCCAATACTATTGCCCATGATACCAAGTGCTGCCACTGTGGACTTTTTCAATGTGGTACATGAAGACAAAGCATTTCAATGTAAAGCAGAAGTGCTGCTGCTGTAAAAGAACGCAAGAACTCCTCACGACCTGCAATTAAACAGGACAAGACAGCGTACGAGAGGCCAAGCCAGTCTGCATTCAGAGAAAAACAAAAGTCCATCTCCACACTGAGCGGGCACCTCCACGACCACACCGCTGAATGCCTCCAGTGTTTAGCCAGGGATTTAGCTCCATCCTCATTGGAGCCACCGTCTCTAATTATTCCAGCAAACACCAACACGACATGTGTGGTCCGCATTGGGACGCAGAGGCCTCGCAGAGAGTAAACAGATCTCTGATCCTCCTGAAATCGGAACCCCGGCAAGCTGTTTTAAAAGGAGCTCGGGAAAGAAAAAAGAAAAAGGAGCAGGAGAGGGGGGAAAAATCCTAAATGTCCTGCCAATGTAAGCTGTTAGGGCCGTTAAATACATACACACACCCACAGACACAAGACGGAAATCGAGAAAAGAGGGTTTTTATAACCTCTGGAGACGGTTATACCAACAAGAAGCAGAACTAACCAAGTATTCCAGGTTTGTCCAACACCTTCAGATAGGAATGCTAGAAAGAACAGCTGCACTGATAAGACTGCCTGTAGAGTGGTGATACTGACACTAGGGGAGCTCTAACATTGTCCTCCAGCAGCTACACTGATAAGACTGCCTGTAGAGTGGTGACACCGACACTAGGGGGAGCTCTAACATTCTTCTACAGTAGCTACACTGATAAGGCTGCCTGTAGTGTGGTGATACTGGCACTAGGGGGAGCTCTAACATTTTTCTACAGCAGCTACACAGATAAGGCTGTCTGTAGTGTGGTGATACTAACACTAGGGGAAGCTCTAACATAGTTCTACAGCAGCTACACTGATAAGGCTGCCTGTAGTGTGGTGATACTGGCACTAGGGGGAGCTCTAACATAGTTTTACAGTAGCTACACTGATAAGGCTGATTGTAGAGTGGTGATACTGACACTAGGGGGAGCTCTAACATTGTTCTACAGAAGCTACACTGATATGGCTCCCTGTAGAGTGGTGATACTGACACTAGGGGGAGCTCTAACACAGTTTTACAGTAGCTAAACTGATATGGCTGATTGTAGAGTGGTGATACTAACACTAGGGGGAGCTTTAACATTGCTCTATAGCAGCTATGCTGATAAGGCTGCCTGTAGAGTGGTGATACTGACACTAGGGGGAGCTCTAACATTGTTCTACAGAAGCTACACTGATAAGGCTGCCTGTAGAGTGGTGATACTGACACTAGGGGGAGCTCTAACATTGTTCTACAGAAGCTACACTGATAAGGCTCCCTGTAGAGTGGTGACACTGAGACTAGGGGGAGCTTTAACATTGCTCTACAGCAGCTACACTGATAAGACTGCCTGCAGATGTACCTGTAAATATGATGACTAAAAATAATCAGTCTATAATAATTATCTAAAACATTATCAATAATCGGTCTGTTATTAATTGTGATACTATCAATGTTTTGGTTGATTCCATGGTGCAGCAGTGCAGAAGATACTAGACTGTCCACACTTGACGGATCACATATTTTCTCTTTACCTCCCTCTCTTCTCTTTCTCTCTCTCTCTCTCTCTCTCTCTTTCTCTCTGAGCTGTGATTACATCACGGCCGTTTGTGGTGTGTTATCAGTCAGGCGTTACTCAGCCAGACCCTTTGAAGAGCCGCCGGGTCCTTTGATCTGCTCAGTGGCCTCCAGCCCGACCGATTACTATCAGCTCTCAGAGCAGTTTCTCACACACACACACACACACACACATTCCACCATTCACACACACACACACACACACACACACACACACACACACACACACACACACAGACACACACACACACACACTCAGGCTCTCTCTCATGCTCTCATATATACACTCCCTCTCTCTGTCTATATCTCACTCTCTCTCTCTCTTTTTTTGTATCTCTCTCTGTTTCTTTATATTCTCTCTCTGTATGGTTCTAATCTGTCTCACCCTTTATTTACTCTTTATGTTGATTTACAATCTATTTATCTAGAACTTGGTGATGGACTTGCAGACAAACAACCCAGAGAATCTCTCTCTCTCTCCATTTCTCTCTCTCTCTCGCTCTCGCTCTCGCTCTCTCTCTCTCTCTCTCTCACACACACACACACACACACACACACAAACACAGTGCATGAGATGTGTCATATGTGGGCACAACTCTAAGCTAAATGTACAATGCATTAAGTAGGACCTGCAGTGTTTGTATAATACAGGTGTCGTTCACAAACACAGTATTATCATCTGAAATTTTGAAATCAATAACAAGAGTGTTCAGGATGATCAGCACCACCACCTCATCCCCAACTTCACTAACAGTACAGAGAACACAGCTCAATGCTGGTCTTTATACCCCTCTAGCCAACACCTGGCATTAGACATGGTGCCAGCAGGTTCATGTTTGGTCCTATTCCATTGGCAGTACTTCTCTAAAGGGACGAGACAAGCTGTGTACATCAGCTTCAATGCATTCTTTAAAAAAGGTGTCTGCAAACTTTTGGACACATTCTGTATTCAATGAAACAGTCAGATATGCGAACCAGCTCCCCCGAAAGCTGATGATGGCAACGTACCCGGACATTTTGAGTTATTAGCTCTATCTTTCTCTCGCCCCTAAATAAGGCTCAGAGGGGGAGTCCGTGCCCCCCGGAGACAAAATCACTCCTCACTCGCCCAAAAATGCCCAGCCAAGCATCGCTGGAACATTAGACACACAGACAGCAGCTCCGCCTCGACACCAGCACCTAATCTATCATAACTGAGAGCTCATTGTTCTGCTGTTCTGAGGTTTCTCATTAAAGAACCAACAGCTTTCAGGACAAAAAGGAGTATCTCTATGTGCATATTATATATATAGAGTCCATATGGATTATATACATGTATATGTAATAACATTAATAATAATACAGCTCATATGTATTATATATATGTAAGTGTGTATATGTATTAATAATATGACTCATATGTATTATATATATGTAAGTGTGTATATGTAATAATAATATGACTCATATGTATTATATATATGTAAGTGTGTATATG
>BRDA01072287.1:0-12231 GCA_036984385.1 Crenuchus spilurus | reverse complement strand
GCTAATGTTAATGTTCATGAGTCCTCCATCAGGAGAACACTGAACCACAATGGTGTGCATGGCAGGGTTGTAAGGAGAAAGTCACTGCTCTCCAAAAAGAACATTGCTGCTCATCTGCAGTTTGCTAAAGATCACGTGGACAAGCCAGAAGACAAGTAGAAGAATGTTTTGTGGACGGATGAGACCAAAACAGAACTTTTTGGTTTAAGTGAAAAGTGTTATGTTTGGAGAAAGGAAAACACTGCATTCAGCATAAGAACCTTATCTCATCTGTGAAACATGGTGGTGGTGGTATCAGGTTTGGGTCTGTTTTGCTGCATCTGCACATTTGCACATCTGCACAATCCACTTTGAGGATTTTATGAGGTCAAAAATATGCTACTAAAAACATGGTGACGGTGAGGTTCAAGCAAATACTGTTTATTAATTTCAGTTTTATTCAGTGCACACGTGTTTGTGAAAGAGAACATCTCAGGGAAAATGTGGCCTTCATGCAGTGAGGGGTTTTTCACCGTTCCTCACCACAAATGTTTCTTATAGCACGGCCCAATGCCACTAAACACAGCGTATTAAATCATGGGGTGTGAGCAACTCTTCACGCTCCATAGTTTGAAGGTGCTATTTTGGAATCTCTTACTTTTCAACAGCCATACAAACACATACAGGTACTAATTTGGGGATTGGAAAAGGGGGGCACTGGAACCATCCTGTCTGTGCCAGCCTTAGCCCAAAAACACAACAGTAACTCTAACAGTCATTACAAACAGAAGTGAAAGTGAAATGAACTCATCCAAAATCATAATTATTTCTCAAATGTTCTGGATATCTCAGGAGAATGGCCGATTCTTTAATAGAAATGCAGGTTAACCTCAGTTAACCTTTGCCCTGGTTATCATAGAGTTCAGTTATTGTTGACATTTTTCAGGGAAATTTTATCCCAGTTATCATTGATCAGTTTTTGGCAAAATGCCAACAAGATTCGCCACTAATTTCTCAAAATAAAGAATCACCCACACGTTTGTCATTCATTCTGACTTTGTTTCTCGTTGTTTGTCGTTGATAATGCTCAAAACAAACTAAAAACACTAAATGGCATGCAGATCTACCTCCTGAAAATGGGAGAGTAAACCTGTAAGAGTGATGTTAAATGTTCATTTATCCATTTCATTAGTCTTTTGTGTTTATTTCTCATTGTGCTCTGTATGTAAAACTATAGATATTCTATATAAAATGTGTTTTGTTAATATTTTTGAGTGTCTGGAACAGATTAATTAGATTTACATTATTTCTTATGGAAAATATTGCTTCAGTTATCATTTGTTTCAGATGATGAAAACCGATGTTCCTGTCACGCTTTCTTCCGTCTGTGGTTGGCGCCTCACTTCCTTTCCCCTTATATGGTCACCCCTTCCTGTTTGAGTTTGTCTACAGCTCGTTTGTCTTGTTCACTGATTAGTGCACCTGCTCCCTGTCTTGTGCCTCGTTTAGTCTCCTGTATAAATTCAGTCTCCTTCCTTGTGTTTTTCCTCCTTGCTTGTCATTTTGTTTTGTCTAGCTTCAGAGTCCTCCGTGTTGTAAAACCTTTAGTCTGTTTTTCGTGTTTCAGCTCCTTCGTATAGTTTATGTTGTTCCAGTTTGTTAATTTCTTTCTTTATTTCATCTTTATTAAAACCATTTTTCACCCTTATCTACATTTGTGTCCATCATCTCAGCCCCAACCGTGACAGTTCCACTGTAGAGTTTGTTGAGACTCCAGTCATTAACCCTGTAAAGCCTGAACCATCAAATGATTGCCACAAAACTCACATTTTGGAAAATGTGTTTATTTGACTGTCTAACCAATTACAAAAACAAAATTAAATAGCATTGCATATGATTTTTGCATTACGTGTATTCATTCATTCATTCATTATCACACCCGCTTTATCCTTATCAGGGTCTTATCAGATAAACTGTGTGAAAAGAAAAAGAGTGGAACATACAAGAGTGTTTCATGTGAACTCACGTCATCAATTATTGTCCGTGAGTGGCACAGGTGGTCCTGTTGTAATTTTTCTGTATTAGTCAGCCCTTCCTTGAGTGATCACATGTGCTGAGTGTTGACTCTTAAGACAATGCTAATCAAATTCACCACTCTTCACTGTTATCTTGATTGAATCCCACTGTCTTACTGTCTTACACTGAGTTTCCCCATGGTCAGCTAAATTACTATTACTGTTGGCCAGAGGGGGCTGCATTCTCTATAAAACCTGACTTTAACACAGTGAAGGTAGACAGCGAGGTGGACAGTGAGACAGAAACTGCAGATCTGCTCATCACATCATCTTCAATAATAAAGAAGAATCTTAAACACTCCGCTGGTCTCCTGACTCTCTTCATCTGGTGCTGGAAGAAACATCTATTCAATTCATCTCAAACCCTGGGATCCAGAACAAGTAAAAACATTTCAACAGTTGGTGCCAAACTATTGGTACCAAAATAAAAATATAATTTACAACAGTCCCCTACCCCCTCACTGGGCGCAGGGCATTGTACATTACACTATTCAACTAAGCCCAAGACAGGGCACCAGTCCATCGCTGGGTGAACACACACACACACACACATACATACACATACATGGACATTTTTAGAGTAGCCAATTCACCTGACCTCCATGTTTTTGGACTGTGGGAGGAAACCGGAGTCCCTGGAGGAAACCCACACAGACACGGGGAGAACATGGAAACTCCACTCAGATGTGGACTCAAACCAAAGACCTCAGCGCTGAGAGGCGAACGTGCTAACCACTAAGCCACCGTGCCGCCCTATATATTAAATTATTACCATTTAATTATTACACTGCTGAAGTGGCCTTAAAAGATGTTTTAAATATGACACATTTGACTTTATATAGTCAATAAATATGACCATTATTATAGGAGCAAATCTGAGCAGAATAAAAGCAGCAGGAGGTCGTAGAAAAAGACTCATTAGTGTTGCCAGCGTCATTATTGTATAGGGGGAAAGTACTGAGATGTTAAGATGTTAAGGAGAATGTTGATTGCTGTATTGCTTTTATTACTATGTTGGGTATTTCAGTGTTCAGTGAAATAGTTTTGAAATATTGTAATTTGTGATGAATGTAATTTACATTTACATTCATGACACTTAGCAGACTCTCTCATCCAGACATACATAGAGCTTTGTAGTTGACTCTAAAAAAGTATTAAGAGCTCAATCATACACAAGAGTCACTGCTGATATCTAGACAGAAGACACAATACAAAAAACAATTCAACACCTACATAGAAGGTACAATACACAGCAAATGACACTGACCAAGCTGAGCTGTACTTGAAGCTTGAGATACTGAACCAGTTTTCAATCATCACCATCACCAGGAAGGGAGCGGTATGTTTTAGCTTTTGTATGCCAGCATCAGTGTTTTTATAATTGATATAGCTACACTGAGCCAGGGAAGGGAACGCAGACATGAGAATATTTAGGATGGCTGAAGACATGCTGCAGAGTTCTGGATCTGGGTCTGATGGCGTGCACTGGAAGACTCACCAGGAGAGAGCTGCAAAAGTCTTGAGATGACAAGAGACTGAACAAGCACCTGACTGATGTCTGTATAGTGTAAGGGCTCAATTTTCTGTATGCTGAGTCAGGTTTACAACATGAGCTGAGAAACAGTAGCTGGTGAACCTGTTACGTTTGTCTACATTCTTGTTTAGGGCGCCAGTTAATTTAGCCAATTTTAAACTGCAGCTTACTCTGATCACTCATGTAAGTCTTCAGGCAGTGAATTAAAACAGTGTGCAACACTCCACACTCTTCAATTTAGTACAATGTCTGGTCAGGAATAGTACACTCCACTCATACATCAACAAATCTTGTAAAAAAGTTTATTTCAGTTCATAATTTAACCCTTTCAGACCCGAATTATGTTCCAGTAATTAAAAAAAAATATACAAATAGTTTTCTGTCTGTAATGAACTCCAAAACAAGACTGAGTAAAATAAAATCAAATTTAATATTTTTATTGTCATTTTTTAAAATGTCCACTGCAGTGGACGGTAGGTCTTAACAGCTGTAAAGCAATGCTATATAATCTGAATAGTTTTATGGTTTGTTTGTATATCCTTTTTGATTATAAACCTGGTCCATAAACTGAAACTGCTAGGCATGAACTAAAACTGCTATCCATAATCTCTCATTATGAAAAATAGTAAATAACATGAAACAAGGAGAAATTAGTCAAAATTATGGTTACATTTATTAAAATAGTATTTCATATATACTATTATATATACCACAAATATTTGCAAAAATAGCTATAGGTTCATATTTTTATGGACAACAACGGGAGTATTGGAGTAACAATATTTAACAGACAGCTACGCTCACCTACTCATGAGAGTCTTGCCTAAATCCAGATTATGGCTAATACATGTTTGTCTATAGAAATGTATAATTTGAGTTAATGTTTAACTTTAATAATTAACAAAGTTCATTTTTGTATGTACTATTTACAAGATATGTACAATGTATATTTACAACAAGTAATAGTTTATTTAGTCGATTTGATAACTCTCGCGATGGTAAGAGAAGATTGACACGAGTTAAGTGAGTGGGGGAGGAGCTTAGCGTGCAGGTGCATGTGGAGAGGTTAGCATGGAGCCACAGTTTTCTCTCTCTCATATCTTTATGGCTAACTTTGGTGGAAATTATTTGAATGACACTGAAATTAATGTTCGTTTCTGTTATTAACCTGGAAGAGAAGTAAACGTTTTTAAGTTTTTTTTATTTTTCTTCTCTATATCCCATTGGAGTGGATTCAGATAGCCAAGGAGTATTTAGAGCGTCAAGCTAAGACTCATACTCACGTGGAACACACACACACACAACACTCTGCATCTTCATCATCATCACTAATAAAGTTTTCAATTTCTGATTTCTTCAAGTGTTGTATACTCTGTAGAATAACTATTTTTAATCTTATTTTACACTGTATTTAACAGATTATTTGTCTGCATACACTGCAATTGCATAGTAGAGCTTTAACAGCAGCACTAAAAAAAACATGCCATTAAGACCCACCTTCCACTGCAATGGACAAGATTTTTAAAAAATCCTGTGTTTAACTTTCTGATTTTACAACTGATATTGAACTTTTTATTTCACAAACCATCCCTTAAGAGTAAAATTAACTCATAACATGAAGAAAAAAAGTATTCTAAAATAGATAAAAACAAGTTAAAATGAACTTACTCTTCCTCCTTGGCTGGAGTGCTGCCATTGCTAACTTCAGTGTGCTTTCTTTGTTCCCAAAGCCGGGGGCGGGGCTAAGCTGTTATTTGATTGGTTGGTAAATGTCTGTTCTGATGAACAACAGATCTCAATTGGTCTTTTGTGCAACAAAACATAAAAAAGGAAGAAAACATGTGATGTCCATTGCAATGGACACAGGGTCTGAAAGGGTTAATTAAAAAATGATTACACATGAAGTGACATTTTAGGCCTTTCTTGTTCTAATGTTGATCAGTGTGGCTTAGAGCTCATGAGTTATCCAATCCAGCACAGTAGTATAAACAGTAAGCCATTTGGTAATAGTTATGGCTCTGTTGGCAGGTGTTAAATCCTGGAAAAGGAAATAAAGGTTGTCAGCAGATGGAAGCATGAAGTGCACTAAAATATCCTGCTAGATACTGTGTTGACTTGACATGAGATGACATGACACCTCAAAGCATCACAGACTGCAGAAACTGCACACTGGACTTCAGACACTTGGATTGTGTGTCTCTTCACTCTTCCTCTTCTCCTTAAGACCGGTAAGACGCTTCTGATGCTGTCTTTGGTTCAGTAGAGGCTTTAAAAGAGATATGCAGCAGTTGTATCTGCCATAGCTGACATTTTCTCTAGGCCTTACTCCTTGCAATACATGTGTGTGAATTACATATTTTTTTTTGTGTACTGTAATTTTTTGATGGTTGTAGTTAATAAAGCAGTTTTAAAAGGTGAGTTGTGCCTTTCTGCTACTTTGTACTTAATATATTTCAAAGGCAGCACCTTACTTGAAATGCTTGAGCCCAGCTTGTGATGTCCTGTCTGAAGTCAGGACAGAGTCAGTGGAGTTAATACAACTTCAAATGCATTCATTACACAAACACAATCTGATTCTCCGGCTGAGGGTACTGAAGACGGCATTAAAAGTTCTGAACCAGTGACATGTTCCAGTACTTTTTTTTCTGAGAGTGTAAAATAGTCCAGAGTGGAAATAATACATAGCTGTATCATCGTGTGTAACCATTAAGGTGATTAGCTCAGACTGTGGAATGCCTAATCCAGAGGAATCTCCCCAGAAGGATCTCAGTTCAAGAACAAAAGTCAATCAGAGCTCATGTGTAATCAGGTTCTGCTTAATGTCAGTGCATTACACTAATCAGCCATAACATTACAAACCACCTCCTTGTATGTTATGGCTGATTGTTGTATTGATGAACAAGTATGGATGTGGTAAAGTCAGCGTAAGAATAGAAAGGGGAACAACAGGCAACCTCAGTGGGGATGATCATGTGCACATAGAGCACACACACAAACAAGCCTAAGATCAGCACAGAGCATTAAGAAATGTATTTTATCACTGTTGAAACAAAACCTTGTATCTCTAAAATGGCAATTTATGAGAAAATAAATGTAATGTTAACCATTGTATAAATAAAAACATTTTAAGTCATTTTAGAGCATTTTTACAGACTCGTTGAAGAAGAAACTTCCACATAATTTGAAGTCCATCTAACAAAAATAAAATGGGAGATATGAGGCTTTGTTTTGTTACTTTCATATATACAAGTTTTAGAACGCTTCATTTTTTCCAGTTTTGTATGTAAAATGTTTGAGTTTAAAGTCTCATTGACTCTGAAATGAAAACACATGAGTTAAATGTGAACTCAGTGAATCAGTTTATAGACAAAATGTGTCTAAACTTTGGACAAAAAGCAGCACCTGTGTCAGATATAACAGCTGAACACACTCGTGACATTCTTTCTACAATAGACATCAAACATTCTTCAGACAGTTCTTCACAAATCTGCTGCAGAACGTCACATAAATGTTGGCTCTTGTAGGTTTGCTTTGCTTTTCACTTCATCCAAAATCAGCTGGATGGGGTTTAAATCTGGAGACTGTGCTCCACTCCATGTTTTCAAGCTGACCATCTTGTTTTTTTCCTGAGGTAGTTCTGGTAGAGATTAGAGTTATGTTTGGGTCGTTATCTTGCTGTAGGATGAACCCCTGACCATGTAGGTGTATACCAGAAACATAAGTGTATGTGTGTGACAGGCTGATTAATTGGGCTGATTACTGCAATTGATTGATTCCTGTGCACACAAGATGAATAAACAAAAAGTGATTAATTTACAACCAGCCTTATGAGTGTTGCAGCTGTAGAACAATGTTCTGAACAAAGTGTTAATTTCTATGGACAGATAAAGACATGATTGTGAGGTGAAAGTGACATATTGACAAATGTGATTGTACACAGAGGACTTCTGAATTTAACCCATCTGGGAAGTGAAACACACACACCGTTACGACCCGCCCCCCGTCTAAGGGTGGAGGCGGACGAACAAAAGAATAAAAACCCACGTGTGATGTGTGTGGACTGAGTGATGGAGGCGAGAGACAAAAGCAGTAGTTTTAACCACTAGGTTTACTGGAGCTGCTCATACAAACACATACACATATACAGTACCTCCTATAAGAGGACTATGGACAGTGCCAAAGAAAAGAAACAATTAAAACTGCTAAACCCTGCCTATTCCTAAATTCCTTTCCCTATCCAAAATTACAAGGGTGGCACCTGCCCCTAAACTAGTGTGTCTAGACAGGGACTTCCTACGTGGATGTAAATGTAGTGGGCCCATCTAAACCTGTCCACTTATAGGAGTTAAAAAGAAGACAGACTACAAACACAAAAATGGCTAACACTATAGTTCCTGTATTCCACCGCTACAGATCTTTTAAGTTACTCAGATCAGTAAAAGGCATTTCTTAATATGAGCAAACAAAGTCAGTGGCTGAACAAAGGTGAACAATAACAGTCCTGATGGTGTCTCAAATTCAATGGTTTGCTGAGGCTTAAAAGTGTCTCTGGAAGTGATATCGAGGAGAGAGCTGAAATGGGTGCACCTGCTTGTAGTTAATCAGCACTCAATCGTCTCTGTACTCTCTGTGTGCGTGCTCTCTTCATGGGTGCGTCTCTATGAGCGTGCTTCTCTCCTCTGGGTCTCCTCTCTCGTTCTCTCTCTGCTGTACACTTTAACGCCGTAGCCACGCCCACAGCTCACACATTGCACAGTCATTGGCCGCCACAGAAGGAGGGGGAGAGCCAATCAGTAATAGCACCAAGAAAAACACGTGGGAAGAGGGGAAGCAGCCTCACTTACTGTGCCGCACGTAACACCCAAACCCAAAAAGATAATCCATACACAAAAATAGTAGTCAAAAAAAAACCTTAATCTATGGCCCTCAATAGGGCATCCGCCACTACATTGTCCATTCTCTCCTTGCGACGAAACCAGAGTGCACCAGTGTGAAGCAAGACTGCTCCAGTACCCAGATCGCGAACGTCCACCTCCAACTGGAATGACCTAAAAAGTCAGGGGCAGACAAAACAGGCACAGAAGACAACACCACCTTCACACGGTTAAAAACAATCACTGGCAAAGGACCAAACGCAGAGGAAGGATTTAAATGATTGGATAGTGGGCAGATAACATCTGCAAAGGTCTATAATACTTTTCTGTAATCAGTACACACACGTGAACTCCCAGCAGGCTTAAGAACTAATATGCAGGGAGAGCTCCACGGACTAGCACCGGCCCTAGCAAAACCATGTTTCACCAGATACTTCAGCCGTCATTTCAGCTCTCTTAACTGCATTAACTCTGTATGGGTGTTGTTTCACAGGCTTATCACAAATGACCTCAACATGACGCTGTGTAACGTTAGTTTGGCGAGGCACATCACCAAATAACCCTGAATAATCATGGACCAAACATAAAATATCCTCCCGTTGGTCTTCATTCAAATATAAAAGAGTCGAAGATAATGTAGCCAACACTTGAGTATTAGATAAACAAGCAGATACTACTGTACGTGCACGCAGCGACTCATCAACCTCTGGGATGTTCACATTCTCCATTAAATCCACAAAAGACACAGGCACATCTTTAGTAGGAGGCACATCTGACTGGTCTCTAGAAATATAGGCTTTAAGCATGTTAACATGACAACTGAGTACAAGACTGTCTTTCAGGAACATGTATAACATAATTGGTGTCACAACTTCTCTTTAACTTGACAGGGGCCAGCAAATTTAGCAGAAAAACAAGAGCCAGGTACAGGAAGTAAAACCAAAACCTTGTCACCAGGCTTAAACTCACACTGGACAGCCTTCTTGTCAAAAGTGAACAGTGCACTGACATGTATGACAAGAATGACAGAAATCAACCACACTGCGAGCTTACACTCACCAGACACGAGAGGCACTTTAATGTAGCGTGTACCCAAACTTCGGCACACTACATGTACACCACTGAAGGATTGAACAGAAAACGGCAAAATACTGGACAAAATAAGTGACTGGGCAGCACCAGTGTCTCTTAAAATTCGCACGGGGGTTGTCTTCTCCTCCGTCACTAAACTAACCTCACCTTTCGACAAGAAAGGTTGAAAGAGCGAATTTTCTTCTTTGTCCTTCACTTCAACATGGGCCGTGTCTACAAATGCTACACCAGAAGAACCACGACCTGTCTGCTCACCTTTTCTCTCGATACTCTTCTTCAACCGTAAACACTCTCGTGCAATGTGTACAGGTTTGTGACAATAATAACAGTCACGAGGAGACGACGAACGGACGGTAACACTACCATTTGTTTTAGGCCTAGCTGGTCTATGGTCCTCTTTCAGTACAGTAACTGCAGACTTAAACACAGGTTTATGAGTAAGCACAAACTCATCAGCATGGATAGCAGCTTGTGACACCGTCGTCACCGAGCGTTCATTTAAATACAACACTACTCGTTCAGGGAGGCAGTGTTTAAACTCCTAACAACACTAACTCACGTAGAGTTTCAAAGTCATCCACCTTATTGGAACTACACCATTTATCGAAGAGCACGCTCTTCTCCCAACAAAACTCTACATGTGTCTGAGTAGTCTGTTTCTGTAACAAGCGAAAACGCTGACGGTACGCCTCTGGGACAAGTTCATAAGCCCTCAAAATAGCTGCTTTAACCACCTCATACTGTAAAGTGTCTTGCAAGGAAAGGCTAGAGTAAACTTCCTGCGCTTTTCCTACAAGTCTACACTGTAATAACAACGACCATCCGGCGTACTGCCAAGTCAAACTCTCTCAGTTTAGGTTCTAACTAAAGTCGAGCTAAACACAACTCCAGTGGGTCAGACATTGAACCAGACAAAGATCCACCAAGTACCGGTGAGCCAGGAACATAAGGGGGTAACACACCCACTTCTGGTTTCTCAGTTGTGTCTATAGCCACTTCCTGCACCACAAATGGTCTCTCATCCGCTACACCGCCCCCACCAGGTGAGAAGGGTGCGCCACAGGTCGTGTCTACTACAGCCTGCATACTCAGAATACCAACATCTAATAAGTGCCCAATGACCAAATCACGTATTTCTCTCTTTAACATGGCCCTTGTCACAGGAAGATTAAAATATTCAGCCAGTGCCATATAATCATCTTTCTGACAGACATCCAAAGCCTTGAAGCTAGGAGCCTCCAAAAATGCCTTAATCTGAAACTGTGACATGATGGATGATCCAAAACACTGAATATAACAATAGACACCTAAATACTAATACATCTCCCACTCACAACTAAACACCACTCCAGAATCCAGTTTACTACTCACAAAAACTACTACCAACTTATGTTGTATGTTGGAACCAAACCAACCACTCAGCCAACACACACCACAGTGGGAACATGCAAATTTAGGCAAATTTATGCATATCCCGGACGAGCCCCTACATGTTACGACCCGCCCCCGCCTAGGGGTAGAGGCGGATGAACAAAAGAATAAAAACCCACGTGTGATGTGTGTGGACTGAGTGATGGAGGCGAGAGACAAAAGCAGTAGTTTTAACCAGTAGGTTTACTGGAGCTGCTCATACAAACACATACACATATACAGTACCTCCTATAAGAGGACTATGGACAGTGCCAAAGAAAAGAAACAATTAAAACTGCTAAACCCTGCCTATTCCTAAATTCCTTTCCCTATCCAAAATTACAAGGGTGGCACCTGCCCCTAAACTAGTGTGTCTAGACAGGGACTTCCTACGTGGATGTAAATGTAGTGGGCCCATCTAAACCTGTCCACTTATAGGAGTTAAAAAGAAGACAGACTACAAACACAAAAATGGCTAACACTATAGTTCCTGTATTCCACCGCTACAGATCTTTTAAGTTACTCAAATCAGTAAAGAAATGCCTTTAATATGAGCAAACAAAGTCAGTGGCTGAACAAAGGTGAACAATAACAGTCCTGATGGTGTCTCAAATTCAATGGTTTGCTGAGGCTTAAAAGTGTCTCTGGAAGTGATATCGAGGAGAGAGCTGAAATGGGTGCACCTGCTTGTAGTTAATCAGCACTCAATCGTCTCTGTACTCTCTGTGTGCGTGCTCTCTTCATGGGTATGTCTCTATGAGCATGCTTCTCTCCTCTGGGTCTCCTCTCTCGTTCTCTCTCTGCTGTACACTTTAACGCCGTAGCCACGCCCACAGCTCACACATTGCACAGTCATTGGCCGCCACAGAAGGAGGGGGAGAGCCAATCAGTAATAGCACCAAGAAAAACACGTGGGAAAAGGGGAAGCAGCCTCGCTTACACACACACAAACACACACACACACATTAGGGGTAAAATAATACATTTTCCCATCAGTGGCAACCAGGGAGCAGCTGGGGGTCAGGCGTTTGTTCAAGGGCTCTTCAGCTGGGTTCTGTCATTTAGGGGATAGTATCAGCAACCTTCCACTTACAAGGTTCTCTTTTTTACCACAAGCTCACAGCTGCCCATATATAAATATATAAAACCCTGCTGCCAGTTCTTTACAGTTATTTTACGATGATTTTTTTACAGTATAGAAAGCATCATGCGTTTAGTAGTAAAATTGCTTGCCGTTACACGGCAGAAATAAACCAATTTTTCTGTG
>BRDA01072286.1:0-10644 GCA_036984385.1 Crenuchus spilurus | reverse complement strand
AAAATGAAGAACTTGTCGAAAATAACAAAGATTCAGTGTTTTCAGACCAAAGAAAACAGGTCCATTTTCATTTCACAATAATAATGTTTAAAATGAAATAAGTTAAAACATCTATATTTGATGGCATAAGCCTGACTTGTTCACTCTTTCACATTGCTGTTGGGTGACTTTATGTCAATTGTGGAGCTAAAATTCAAACTCTGAATTGTTTGGTGGTGTGTAGACCATCCATCATACTCTTGATCACATTCCAGAGATTTTCAAATGGGTTCAGGTCTGGAGAATGGGCTGGACATTTGGATTGGTCTATATATATTTTTTCCTGAGCTTTAGCTTTTAGTCTGACACAGAGCATATGTAATGTTTGCAACTGATAGTTGCTTTTGGACCTTCATACTTAACTTTGGCTTGGATGTAAAGCTCTAGATAAATGTAACCTTTAACTTACATAGAACCTTCACATTATGTGAAGGTAATTTTAGCTTTGAAGAGGTTATTCACACTGACATCTCATTTGAAAACCAGAAGCTTTGTACTATAGTCACGGAAAGGTTCTTTAGGGAACCTAAAGTGCTTGTTCATTTGGCTCATCTCACCAATTCTTTCATAAACAGTAAAAAACAAAATTGCATTAACTTCAAATGTAAGTGAAGTGATTGTCATAATTCTCTTAATTTCAAACTACCTGAACATCATAACAAATTAATTGAACAATATACATGTGTTACACTCTCCTAACTTTAGAAGTTCATCCCCATTAAAATATTAAAGCAGCTGGGTTAGATACTTCTTGAAGTTAAAACCACCAAATCATGCTTACAGTATAAGAGGGACTTTATCTTCTGTTTGTGACTGTCCCACCGCATGCAGGATGATGAGCAGAGACAGAGCTGTGCGCCAGATGCCTGCAGTAGCACTTTGCAGTAGCAGCTGTTACTCCACAGTGACATCTGCTGATTAAGGAAACTTCAGTTCATGTACACTACTGTGTAAGATTCTTAGTCTATAAACTCAATATTTAAAAGCTTTTCTTGCCAATAAATTTGTGTTTGTAATAACTCTCTATATAAGTATAAATACTAATATAGTGTGTGTGTGTGTGTTTGTACAGTATATAATCAAGTGGATAGTTCTTCTGATCAAATCTACACTATTATTCTAATTTCAAAAATTCTGCTTTTCCCAAAAACACTAACACTGCATTTATTCTGTGCAGTTAAGGAATAATAATCCGTAAGATTTGGACATGAAAATTCAGACCAAAAATCAAAGAAATACTGAGGAATGTAACATTGCTGTACAAATTAACACACAGCTTGTCTAGTCCCTGTAGAGAAACATGGCAAATAGAATAGGACTCTCTGGAACAGGTAAACATGAACCTATCAGCACCATGTCTAATCAGACATGGGCTAGAGTTGTATAAACCCCTGCAGCATTGAGCTGTAGAGCAGCGGAACTGTGTTCTTTGGACTGATGGTGCTCCATCCAGTACTTTTGGGATGAGTGGGGGATTGGAGATGACGTCTGGAGATGATCATCCAACATCCTGACCTCTCTAATGTCCTTGTTGCTGAATGCATATTGTCACAGCAGTGCTCAGAAAACTGAGTAGAAACCCTTCTAGCATGTAGCATAGTTATGTAGAATGGAACTACATGCAGACTCTTTGAACTGGTATCACTGAACCCTAAAACTGGACTAAATTGAAATTTTAATGGTGAAACCACAGTGATATTACTGTTTAGTTTACAAATAGGGCCACATCCAAATGTTAACCCCTTAAACATCACAAACGTCCACATTCTAAACATCTTGTAAGAGCTAACAGCTGCCAACATTTGTTACATGAAATTCATGGACAAGGAGGGGTCACAAATCTCTATTTGAGATTTACAATGGGGAAAATAAGTATTTGATACACTGCCTATATTGCAACTTTTCCCACTTACAAAGAATGGAGAGGTCTGTAATAAGCAGCTTTGTGAAAAAGCAACAACTGTTGGCGCAATTATTCGAAAATGTAAGAAACACAAGATGACTGTCAATCTTCCTCGATCTGGGGCTCCCTGCAAGATCTCACCTCATGGGGTAAGGAGAAAGGTCAGGAATCAGCCCAGAACTACATGGGAGGACCTGGTCAATAACCTGAAGAGAGCTGGGACCACAGTCTCAAAGAGGACCATTAGTAACACATTACGCCATCATGGTTTAAAATCCTGCAGGGCACACAAGGGCCCTCTGTTCATGCAAGCACATGTCTAGGCCTGTTTAAAGTTCGCCAATGACCATCTGGATGATCCTGGAGAAGGTCACATCATCAGATGAGACCAAAATAGAGCTTGGTATTAACTCCACTCTCCATGTTTGGAGGAAGAACAAGGAAAAGTACAACCCCAAGAACACCATCCTAATCATGAAGCATGGGGGTGGAAACATCATACTTTGATGGTGCTTTTCTGCTGGTGCTTTTCAGAATAACTGCATCGTATTGAAGGGAGGATGGAAGGGGTCATGTATTGTGAGATTTTGGCCAACAACCTTCCCTCAGCAAAAGCATTGGAGATGGGTCATGGCTGGGACAGGTGTCTTATACATAAACATGTTGAAACAGGTGCCGATAATACAGGTGATGAGTGTAGAATCAGAGGACTTCTTAAAGAAAAACTAACAGGTCTCTCTCGCTCTCTCGCTCTCTCTCTCTATCTCTCTCTCTCTCTAAGTCAAAGTCAGCTTTACTGTCAATTCTTCACATGTACCAGACATACAAAGGAATCGAAATTACGTTTCTCACTGTCCCTTAGTGTTGACAAGACATTCCTAAATCTAAAGTAACAAATAAGATAGGACTATCCTAACGCTAAACACAATATAAAATAATTAACACTAAATAACTAAGGTAACAGTAAAGTAAAATAAGTGCACAAGTACAACTAGAAATAATCAACCTAATACTAATGCTAAAGTGACATGGATAAGGTGCACAGTGTAATTAAATAAACAATTAAGTGACCGCAATTAAGCCAACAATAAACTAAATAAACAGTATGGGTCTAAATGCCCTAGGTAGCAGCAAATTTAAATAGTGCAGGACATTCAGTCTTACTAGCAGCAGAAGGTTATTGTTGACAGTGTGCAAGTGGCATGATAGTCCAAGGAGTTTTTTTTTTTTTTAGCTTCTTGACAGTCTGGTTGAAGCTGAGGGGAGAAAATTCAGAATCCTCACAGCCTAGTGGATGAAGTTGTTGAGTCTGGTGGTGTAAGAACAGAGGCTTCTGTACCTCTTTTGTGCAGGGTGGTTTTCATCACCCGCAATTATGATCGCTTTGCGGGTGAGGCGGGTGTTGTATATGCCTTTCAGGGAGGGTAGAGGGGCACCAATGATTTTCACAATGCGCTGCAGTGCCTTCCTGTTATTTTGGTGCAGCTGCCACCCCACACAGTGATGCAGCTGGAAAGAATGCTCTTAATGGTGCCTCAGTAGAATGTGGACATGATGGGTGGTGGAGCATTCGCTTGCTTGAGTTTGCGCACAAAGTAGAGGTGCTGTTGTGCTTTCTTCACCAGTAATGCAGTATTGGTGGTCCAAGTGAGATCCTCACTGATGTGCACCCCCAGGAATTTGGTGCTGCTTACTCTCTCCACCACAGCACCATCAATGGTCAGTGGTGGGTGTTGGATATGACCTTTCCGGAAATCAACAACAATCTTTTTTGTCTTGTCAGGAGGTTTTTTTTTCTGCACCATGTGGTCAGAAGTTTGACCTCCTCCCTGTTGTGGGTCTCATCTCCCTTATCAATGAGACCCACTAGAGTTGTGTCGTCTGCAAACTTCACTATGTGATTGGTGCTGTAGGATGTTGTGCAGTCATTTGTCAGCAGGGTGAAGAGCAGGGGACTGAGCATGCAGCCTTGGGGGGCTCCTGTGTTCAGTATTAAGCTGCTTGAGGTGTTTTTGCCAACATGTACTGCTTGTGGCCTCTGGCTGAGAAAGTCCAGCAGCCATTTGCAGAGGGAGGTACTGAGCCCAAGCTTGTCAAGTTTGCAGATGAGTTGTTGTGGTACTATGTTATCTCTCGCTCTCTCACTCACTCGCTTTATCTGCTGTGTGTTCAGTGGAGGGAAGGTACGTCATAAGCGTCAGGCTCTGCAGGATATGGCTCGGCCACTGAAGCAATGGCTTTATAAACACAGGGACAACCCCTACCCCACCAAAACTGAGAAGATCCTGCTGGCCCTTGGCTCTCACATGACCCTGGTTCAGGTGAGGTCAGAGAATACAACCACCTACACAAACACACACATACACATACATGCCCTGTCATGTGTATTATATATACATTGGTATGAAAAAGTTTGAGCACCCCTGATCATTTTCATGAATTTCCTTTATAAATCATTGGTTGTTTGGATCAGCAATCTTAGTTAAATATATCTATCATATAGCAAACAAACACAGTGATATTTGAGAAGTGAAATGAAGTTTGTAGGATTTACAGGAAGTGTGCAATAATTATTTACAAAAAATTAGGTAGGTGCATAATTTTGGGCACCCCAACAGAAAAATTACATCAATATTTAGTAGATCCTCCTTTTGCAGAAATAACAGCCTCTAAATGCTTCCTATAGCTTCAAATGAGAGTCTGGATTCTGGTTGAAGCTTTGATGGTTTCTGAGCATGGAGAGCCCTCTTTAAATCACACCATAGATTTTCAGTAATATTCAGGTCTGGGGACTGAGATGGCCATTCTTCCAGAACATTGTACTTGTTCCTCTGCATGAATTGCTTAGTAGATTTTGAGAAGTGTTCAGGGTATCCAAGGTTTAGAAGTATCCAGCCCCGGCACAACTTCAACTTTGTCACTGATTCTTGAACATTGTTCACAAGAATGTGGTGATATTGACTGGAATCCATGCGACCCTCAACTTTAACAAGATTCCCAGTACCTGTACTGGCCACACAGCCCCACAGTGTGATGAAACTGCCACCAAATTTGACTGTGGGTATCAAGTGTTTGTCTTGGAATGGTGTGTTCTTTTTCTGCCATGCATACCGCCTAGTTATGTTCAAATAACTCAATTTTAGTTTCATCAGTCCACAGCACCTTATTCCAGAATGAAGCTGGCTTGTCCAAATGTGCTTTAGTATACCTCAATCGACTCTGTTTGTGGCATGTGTGCAGTCTCTCCTTGTGCAAAGTGCACTGAATAGTTGAACCATGCACAGTGACACCATCTGCAGCGAGATGATATTGTAGGTCTTTGGAGCTGGTCTGTGGGTTGACTATGACTGTTCACACTATCCTTCACCTCTGCCTGAAAATTTTCTTGGCCTGCCACTTCTGGCCTTAACTATAACTGTGCCTGTGGTCTTCCATTTCCACACTATGTTCCTCACAGTGTAAACTCACAGCTGAAATGTCTGAGATAGCTTTTTGCATCCTTCAAAACAAATTTTGTGTTCCAATAATTAGTGCTAAAGGTATTAAAATCAATAAAATGACACGGTTGCCCAAATTTATGCACCTGCCTAATTTTATTTAAATAATTATTGCACACTTTTTGTAAATCCTATAAACTTCATTTCACTTCTTAAATATCACTGTGTTCAACTGAAATTGCTGATCCAAACAAGCAATGATTTACAAAGGAAAATTATAAAAATGATCAGGGGTGCCCAAACTTTTTCATACCACTGTATGTAAGTATACATATGTAATAATAATGTGGCCCATATGTATTGTATGTGAATATGTAACTGTCTATATTTAATACTCATTTTTTAAGCTTAATCCTAACATGTAATTTTAATGTCAGTATCAAAAAATAAATGTTTTTGCTCTTTCATATGTATAACATATGTACTATTTGTTTATAGTAAAATAAGCATTAGAGAGGAAATATTTGTGTTGCATTAACTCATTTGGATGAAAATCAAATCACTGTCATGTATTTGCAGGTGTCAAACTGGTTCGCTAATGCTCGACGCCGGCTAAAGAACACAGTGAGACAGCCAGACCTGAGCTGGGCTTTACGCATCAAACTCTACAACAAATATGTTCAAGGCAATGCTGAGAGACTGAGCATCAGCAGTGATGACACAGCTTCAGAGGGTGAGAGAGAGAGACAGGGTTCGTACGGGTGCTTGAAATCCTAGAAAATGCTTGAATTTTAACGTTCTGTTTTCCAGGCTTGGAAAGTGCTGGAATTTTGGAGAAAGTGCTTGAAAATGCTTGAAATTCTAAATGCATTTACTTTACAATAAATAACTATATGACTAAATAAGTTTGCTTAAAGCAGAGCGTAAAATAAAAAAAGGCTTTGCTCACGCCTCCACATATATGACAACAAATTCTGGTTCTTTCTCGTAATCCAAGAGCAGTTGGCTCACAAGGAACCGGCTCTTTTTGCCCCCAGATGCAACACAGTTTTACCACTTCTGTGTTTTTTAAAATACGGCTAAATTAAAATTGTAATAACTTTATTATTCTATAGCATTATAAAGAAAGGAAGAGTGAGTGAAATAAAGAAAAGCGACTCTTTGAAGGGGAACGACTCCCAACTGATTCAGGGAGTTTGTTTGAGACCTGCTGCTTCCAGTCTGTGCTGTGTTCAGAGTTGCCAGGTTCGCGGTTTTCACGTCAAATTGGGCTTGTTTGAAAATCCAGTCGCGGGTGAAAATTCAAGGGTGGCGAGGTGCGTTTTTTGGGCTACTTTTGGTGGCTGCCAAAAAACAACAAAAAAGTGGGTGTTGCCTAGGATATTACTTCAACAAGGCAGGCAAAGTGTATAAGTCTAAGGAAGTATGAATACAACAATAACAACGAAGAGAACATAACCTGAAAAGGGGAGAGAGAGAGAGAGAGAGAGACAGACAGACAGAGAGACAGACAGACATAGAATATGCCAGGTCAATGGGGAAATATGGGAGGCGGTATTGCAAGGACTGGGGGAAAAAAAAAGGTTTGATGGAATGATAATAAATCCCTTGTAAACAAAATACTAAGTTGTACACTCATAGTTGTTTTGCCATTTGCTTCAAACGTGTGGCAGACATATATTTTGGTATAGTTTAAGTTTCTAAAGGGCAGGTTTTAGACTGACTTTGGGCTGGATATTTTTGTTGGACCAGGCAACCCTGGCTGTGTTCCCTCGCAGACACATTGAGTCGGTGATAACAGAAATAACATGAAGGGAGTCAGCGTTAGCTAGCCTGCTAGTGTATGTATGCACACCGCCAGCTGGTGGTTTTGCAGGCTTATTTTTACTAAGCATGGTGTGATAAAATGTGGTAACGCTAGTTTTGCATGCCAGTTACAGCACGACCATTAACAGCATACGCAGTGAACATAATGAACTTTTTTTTTTTTGCATCTATCAACATTACTCTGCAAAACGTACCACTGCATTTAGCCAACGTGAGTAAATCAGAGTACAGTGTACAGTTACAGAGTTATCATCAGCCAGTTTTCTCTATTACAGTAGACAAATGTACAGTATTCTGAAAAAGTATTCATTCCCCTTTAACTTGTCCACACGTTACACCTACAAACTTAAGTGTATTTTTTAGGATTTGGTGTAGGAGGCCAATGCAAAGTAGCAAGTAATTGTGAACTGAGAGGAAATTATAGAGATTTTTCCACAATTTTTAAATACATACAAATCTGTAAAGTGTATTGTGCATTAGTATTCAGCCCTCTGTACTCTGATACCCCTAAATAACATCCAGTCTCACTTGTGTACAAGGGACTATACATACATCTTGGCATATGAGAAGTAAATGACTTTAAAGGAGAACTCTGGTGTGAAATGGGGTTTGGGTGTAGTGAAACATGATAACAAGTACAAACTTAAGTAGCCCACCTCTGTTCACTCCCAGCATTACAAAGTACAGGGCTTTTAGCCAGTGCTTCCAACAGGCCAACAGTGCTAGCGATTGGAGCATAACGTTTGTTCTTATCATGTTTTACTACACTCCAAGTCTAACACCTTAATCTTAATGATAAATGTATTGAGAATAAACATTTTAAATAACACTTTCCTCCTGTTTTTGATTATATTTAGGAAAAAAGCATCAAAATCTGATTAAAAGACATAAACATAAAACCATCTCTTGCAGTGTGACAAAAAGCAAAACAATAATTTTGAGTATATGTGTGTATAAATGCTCTCAACTCACCCCCAAATTTGACATACTACAGTAACTGCTCAATCAAATGAATAAGATAAACATGCGGTGAAGAACATTGGTATTTAAATTGTGTGAAACTGACACCAATAAATCCATCATTCCTGCTATTTACTTACTTAGAAGTGTTTTTTTTCTCAGTAGCATAGTCGCTGTGAAGTGTGGAGAATAGTTTTGTGATATATTGATTATCACTGAATCGCAGTTTTGAGATCACCGTTATCATTAATTTACCACAGCTGAAAGGTGCTGGAAAAACTTGAAAGTGGGCCTTGAAAGTTTTTGAAAAGTGCTTGAATTTTACCTTGTAAAAGATGTATGAACCAGAGAGAGAGAGAGACAGACAGAGAGAGAGACAGAGAGAGAGAGACAGAGAGACAGAGAGAGAGTACCTGAATCTAGTTTAAACTGTTCAACTCACTGCAAGAAAAAGTGTAGATCAGTTTTATCCATTCATACAATTACAGAGCCACTACACAAATCAGATGTTCTACAGCCTTTAAACATCTAGTGATGGAAAGCCAGTCTCCACTATTCTACCTCTTTCTTTACCACAGATGGTGAAACTCCTCTACAGATGCAGCCAGATGAGTCCAGCAGAGCCCAGAGTGTGATCCAGGACAGCAGAGGCTTAACCTCAGGCTTGAGGACAGCTTCACTCTGCAGTGGCTACGTTTCTCCACCCAAGTACAAGAGCAGCTTGTTGAACCGCTATCTCAATGACTCGCTGCGCCATGTTATGACCTCCAACAAGTTCCTGGATGCACGCAAGAGGAAGCATTCGGGATCCTTTAGCTCTAATGAGTATGACGATGAGCTCCTCTCACCATCATCATCTGAGGCTGAAGCAAACTATACCTATCACACAGGTAAGAGCTGGCAGCTGCCTTTAACTTTGTAAAATGCTCATTTTCTTACAGTGAAGGATACATTATATATGTTCTGGGTCTTAGAACTATAGATCAGACTCAAAGAATCACTTTCATTAAATTACCTTCACTGCAGATCGATAGCTTTATTTAGTAAAACTATTCAATATAATAAATTTGAGATGATACCAAAAGATGACAACATTACATCAGCCTATTGCTGTCATGCCGATATTAGGAACTCTAAAAGGGTGGGAGAGGGTTTTCTCTATGGAAAAAATCAATGCAGTAAAAATAATCTTCTGTCTATCCTGTGCTAAACAAATGTTGTGAAGAATCACAAAAAATAATATATCACTAGCAAGCTAACACATTAAATTGATATAATAACATAGCCAGCATCATCAAAATACCCAAACAAACCAGAAAACTTATATATGTCAGGATTCCCCCCTCTTCTCCTTTCCTACATGGCTCTCCTTCTCCCACTTCATCATACACCACTCCATTACACTACACTTCCCAACAGCCCCTCCTCCTTGCACACACCCTCAGAGTTACAGTCTAGCCCAGCACTCCAATTCCCAGAATCCTCCTTGATGCTCACGTCACTCCTCTCCATGCACCTGTTCTCACTTGTCCCCTTGATTACTCACAGTACTTAAGCTTTGTTCTCACTTCCAGTCACTGCTCTTCATTGCTGAGCTTCCCCTCCTCCAGGTACCCTTGTGTTTTGTCCTTCCTGCCTTGCTTCACACCTAGCCCTTAGCCTTGTCTCTAGCCCTTAGCCTTGTCTCTAGCCCTTAGCCTTGTCTCTAGCCCTTAGCCTTGTCTCTAGCCCTTAGCCCTCTCTCTAGCCCTTAGCCCTGTCTCTAGCCCCTAGCCCTGTCTCTAGCCCCTAGCCCTGTCTCTAGCCCCTAGCCCTGTCTCTAGCCCCTAGCCCTGTCTCTAGCCCTTAGCCCTGTCTTAGCCTTGCCGTTAGCCTTCAACCTTGTCTGTCATATTTAGTCCTGTCTTGACCCTTATGCCATCTTTTGTTTATTGAGCCTGAGTGCCATCTTTTGTTATTAAACTCATCTTTTACTTTTACACCTTTGCCTGTCCTCCATTTAATCA
This sequence comes from Crenuchus spilurus, assembly GCA_036984385.1. NCBI lineage: Eukaryota > Metazoa > Chordata > Actinopteri > Characiformes > Crenuchidae > Crenuchus > Crenuchus spilurus. The sequence goes on along the minus strand of BRDA01072286.1, from coordinate 472 downwards.
CCCGGTGGCTACGCCAGCCTCACAATATAACACCAACTACTCATACTGTAGCTACTACTGCTAATGTACTTTAATGCTATTATATAACACCACCTACTCACACTGTAGCTACTACTGCTAATGTACTTTAATGCTATTATATAACACCACCTACTCACACTGTAGCTACTACTGCCAATGTACTTTAACACTATTATATAACACGACTACTCACACTAGCTACTACTGCTAATGTACTTTAACACTATTATATAACAAAATCTACTCACACTGTAGCTACTACTGCTAATGAACTTTACACTATTGTATAAAACCAGTTACTCACACTATAGCTACTACTGCTAATGTACTGTAATAATATATAACACCGACTACTCACACCCCAGATAGCAAGCATACGTTGGCCCAACGTTGGCTCAACGACAGTGATTACATTGGCATGACGTTGGCAAGTCACGTTGGGCCAACGACA
>BRDA01072278.1:0-10965 GCA_036984385.1 Crenuchus spilurus | reverse complement strand
ACTGCAAATCCGATCAAAATTCTGTATACGAGCCCGGATCACACAATCGGACCGAACAATCTGGAGTTGGAACGGTGTCGATATCTCAAAAACTGCGGTACAAGAAGCGCGTCAAAAATCCGGCGGAAGAAGAAGAAGAAGAAGAAGAATATATGAAAAACGAATAACAGTATATTGCGCATTGCTCAATAACTACAATAACTACAATAACAAACTACAATAACAAACTCCAATTATAAACTCCAGTAATAAACTACAATAACAAACTATAATAACAAAGAGCAATTACAAGCTACAATAACAAACTACAGTACGAAACAACAATACTAAACTCCAATAACAAACTCCAATTATAAACTCCAGACTGCACTGGTGAAGTTTTTGGGTAAGTGATAAAGTCGTACTGAAGTCTTACAGTGAATAACTGGGTAATGAACAGTTCACACACTGGTTTTGTTGAAGTTATAAGTGTTGACTGTAAAGCATCGCTGGCTTTGAGAAAAACTCTGTATAACATTCACTCATAATGAGTTACTGATGAATTCACTGATGTGCAGGTTTAGTTGGTAATGACATGTCTATGCCGGGTGTGTGTGTGTGTGTGTGTGTGTGTGTGTTATAGAGATTAAGAATAACCCTCTGATCGTGGCGAAGTTCCATCCTCAGTTCTGGCAGGAGGGGGGCTGGCTGTGCTGTGGCCAGGCTGAGAAACTGGCCCCGGGCTGTGAAGAGTACAACCTGTACAGTGACAGTGAGAGAACAGATACACTCCTTATTCTAATCTAATCCATATTCATTTAAATGAAATGATGCACACAAATGAACTTTTTTACTCTTCTCTAATTTAAGAAGATGTGTGAGAACCTTACAGGTCATCACAGCTCCTCTGCTGTGCAGCGCTGTAGATGTAGCTCATAAAGATGTGATTCTGTCGTTTCTTTCAGTTACTCGGAAGCCGCTGCCCCCACTTCCTAATGACAAGTCTAAGGTGAGTTCATCACACACCTGTTTAATGTACAGCTCTGACTCACACTTCCCCTCACACATTCTGTAACAAACTGACCCTCTGCTGACACCTCCAGTCTCGCCCTCCACCCCCACCGCCTCCCCCACCGCAGGAAGCTCAGCCTCCAGCAGGACAGGAAGTGGAGCCTCAGGAGGAAGTGGTCATCGCTCTGTATGACTTTGAGGGGACGGAGAGTCAGGATCTGACCCTACACCGGGGAGAGGAGTACATCATCATAGAGAAGTGTGACGTCAACTGGCACAAAGCTCGCAACAAATACGGGTGTGTGTGTGTGTGTGTGTGTGTGTGTGTTTACATCACACAAAATAACACAGAAACATCCTTAAAAGTGCAGATCACTCAGAAATCACATGTCATAATCTCATCAAAGTGTGCAGTGGGAGGAGCTAAAAGAGAGGTTTCTGATAAAGTGGCCAAGAGTACCTATAACGTGTGTGTGTGTGTGTGTGTGTGTGTGTGTGTGTGTTAGGGAGGAGGGCTACATTCCCAGTAACTATGTGACCCTGAAGCAGCCAGACAACCTTGAACAGTTTGTGTAAGTTCACATATAAAGCTGATGTACTGACTACACTGACTGTGTTACTGAGGAGTTCTGTAGACATACTGACTGAATGTAAGTGTGTGTGTGTGTGTGTGTGTGTGTGTGGTGTGTGTCAGGTGGTACTGCAAAACCGTCAACAGAAACAAAGCAGAGGAGCAGCTAAAACATGAGGTGAGTGTGTGAACGTGTGAATGTAATCAAAACATCAGTTAAGCAGCCGGTTAAGTCTGCCACACATAACAGTACGAGTGTGTGTGTGTGTGTTTAAATGATCATAAACACACATATTTCACAAGTGATTTATGTTCAAGTAAATATTCAATATCAAAGGATTTAAATGACTCTTTAATGACTCAGTAATTACATGAAAGACTCTAATGACCTAAATGGATGTAGTCGTACTTAAACCAATAGCTAGAGCTATTTCTGATCACATGTATTGTGGAAACCTACCTCTGTGTGTGTGTGTGCAGGGTAAAGAGGGCGGGTTTATGGTGCGTGACTCCAGCAGTTCAGGAGCTTACACGGTTTCTCTGTACACAAAGTCTTTGGGGTAAGTTGTTGCACAGGAAGGACAGTAACTGTACATCAGAAGTTCAGTCTGTATGTTTTGATGGTAAATACATGTGTTTATATGTCCATTTGATCAGCTCCATTGAGCACACAGGTGCAGACTGCAGTCCGTCTGTGTGTGTGTGCTGTTAGTTCTGTGCCAGGCTGTGACTGAGCTGCTGACTGCAGGTCCCTGTGAGACTCGTGTGTGTGTTATATTTCAGGGACGGGGTGATCAGGCATTATCACATTAAGGAAACGGCAAGTTCTCCAAAACAGTTTTACCTTGCTGAGAAACACCAGTTCAGCACCATTCCTGACCTCATAGAGTATCACAAACACAACGCTGCAGGTAATACACACACACACCTGTGCTCCCAAACACCCACACAGTCTGACCCCAGACAGTAACATCAGTGAGCCTCCACACAAGACCCAAACTAACCCGAGTCCTGTTCCTGCAGGTCTGGTGTCGAGGCTACGTTACCCAGTTAAGGACCAGAACAGAGCAGCTCCCACTACAGCAGGATTCAGCTACGGTCAGCTTTACACACACACACACACACGCACACACACACACACGCACACACACACACACACACACACACACATACACACGCACACACACACACACACACACACACACACACACACACATGCACACACTGACCAAAAGGCAAACTTTTCTGAATTTCCTCATGAGTATTATAATGTGAGAATCTTATAATCTTATAGCTCCACCCACTGTCTGCTTGATCAGAAACACACTCCTCTCTTGTAGCTTCATCAACAGTGAGTTTACACTGTGTGTGTGTGTGTGTGTAGATAAGTGGGAGATTAACCCCTCTGAGCTGACGTTTATGAAGGAGCTGGGCAGTGGGCAGTTTGGGGTGGTCCGGCTGGGGAAGTGGAGAGCTCAGCATAAAGTGGCCATTAAAGCCATCAGAGAGGGAGCCATGTCTGAGGAGGACTTCATAGAGGAGGCTAAAGTCATGATGTGAGTAACACACACACACACACACACACACATCTGTGATTCAGTTTGGGTTTCATATGGGCAGCTCCTTATTGGCTGAATGTTAACTCCGCCCACAACTGCGTAACAGAGCTGATTTGATCTTTTCAGCTGGTGTCTCACTTCACTAACCTGCCGCTTTAGTTTCATCTGATAAGAGCTTTAAAAATACACACAGTTATAAGAGCATCACCCCAGCCTACACTTCATATCAAAGTCTGAAACTTCAGTTACACTCAGGAATGTACAGTGTAAAGATGCTCCACTGAGAACAACCGTACTGTGTTTACAGACAGGTCACATTTTGGAGAAAATAAAATGTACACGTGACGCGTGCAAAGGAAATAATAATAAATAAACAAATGTAAATTCTCACTAAAATATTTTCACTTCCTGTAGATCTTATTTGTCATGGTGATGAAGTCTTTGCCCAGGGGTGCACTTACATTTGCACACTATACTACATTATAAGTATTATTTATAGTGTTATGAAGACTGAACCTGACCCCAGCAGTTTGCTTTCTGGCTACACAGTCATTGCATTACTGCTTTTCAGAGTTAATCTTCTTCTATAGCGTCTTTATATATCGTCTATCTTCTTTAATATCTATTTATTTACTGAACACATTCCACAGGATGTACGTAAACAAACGTTTACCGTGAGATTAGTTTATAGAATAAATGACTTAAAGTACACAACAGTACAAAGTCAGATCATTTCAGATATTCATAATCTAGTATATTGTTTAGTTTTATGTTCTACACTGTCTGAAGGCTGTGTGTGTGTGTGTGTACAGGAGTTTATCTCACCCTAAACTGGTCCAGCTGTACGGTGTTTGTACGCAACAGAGGCCGATTTATCTGGTGACGGAGTTTATGGAGCTCGGCTGTCTGCTCAACTACATCCGTCAGCGTCGTGGTTCTCTCAGCCCTCAGAACCTGCTCAGTGTCTGTCACGACGTCAGTCAGGGCATGCAGTACCTGGAAGAGAACCACTTCATCCACAGAGACCTGGTCAGAACAACATTCAAACACCATTATAGACCACAGTAATACTGTCCTGCAGAGACTGTTCATAAACCTGCATAAGCTCTTAATGACAACTGACATCAATCTACTTAAGCCTTATGAACAACCTTAACGACTGACATAACAACCTCAACGACTGACATAACAGCCTCAACGACTGACATAACGGCCTCAATGACTGACATAACGGCCTTACCAACTGACATAACGACCTTAACAACTGACATAACAACCTTAACGACTGACATAACAACCTTAACAACTGACATAACAACCTTAACGACTAACATAACAACCTTAACGACTGACATAACGACCTTAACAACTGACATAACAACCTTAACGACTGACATAACGACCTTAACAACTGACATTATGACCTTAACAACTGACATAACAACCTTAACGACTGACATAACAGCATTAACGACTGACATAATGACCTTAACTGACATAACGACCTTAACAACTGACATAACAACCTTAACGACTGACATAATGACCTTAACAACTGACATAACGACCTTAACAACTGACATAACAGCCTTAACGACTGACGTAACGGCCTTAACAACTGACATAACGACCTGAACAACTGACATAACAACCTTAACGACTGACTTAACAACCTTAACGACTGACATAACGACCTTAACGACTGACATAATGACCTTAACTGACATAACGACCTTAACAACTGACGTAACAACCTTAACGACTGACATAACAACCTTAACAACTGACATAACAACCTTAACGACTGACATAACGACCTTAACAACTGACATTATGACCTTAACAACTGACATAACAACCTTAATGACTGACATAACAGCATTAATGACTGACATAATGACCTTAACTGACATAACGACCTTAACAACTGACATAACAACCTTAACGACTGACATAACAACCTTAACAACTGACATAACAACCTTAACGACTGACATAACGACCTTAACGACTGACATTATGACCTTAACAACTGACATAACAACCTTAACGACTGACATAACAGCATTAACAACTGACATAATGACCTTAACTGACATAACGACCTTAACAACTGACATAACAATCTTAACGACTGACATAACGACCTTAACGACTGACATAATGACCTTAACAACTGACATAACGACCTGAACAACTGACATAACAACCTTAATGACTGACTTAACAACCTTAACGACTGACATAACGACCTTAACGACTGACATTATGACCTTAACAACTGACATAACGACCTTAACGACTCACATAACAGCCTTAATGACTGACATAATGGCTTTAACGATGGACATAACGGCCTTAACAACTGACATAACAGCCTTAACAACTGACTGTGTGCTGTCTGTCCACAGGCAGCCAGAAACTGTCTCGTCAGTGACTCACATGTGGTTAAAGTGTCAGACTTCGGCATGGCCAGGTATAACTCATTCTAATGTTAAAATCTAAAGTAAAAGTGCACAGGTATAAGTGACTCTAAAAATGATACCTGTGGACAGGAATTACCTAAGCACTACTCTCTCTCTCTCTCTCTCTCTCTCTCTCTCTCTCTCTGTCTTTGCATATATATATATATATATATGGTGCCTGTCTTGTATAAACACAGTGACATAAATAAAATAAATCTAACATGTTGGTCTGCAGGTACGTTATAGACGACCAGTACACCAGTTCTTCAGGAGCGAAGTTTCCAGTGAAATGGTCTCCACCGGAGGTCTTTAACTTCTGTAAATACAGCAGCAAGTCTGACGTCTGGTCATTCGGTGAGAGCTGAGTTAACGATCAGATCAAAGAGGAACATTTTGAGAAATATACACGTTTACATAATGAATGACACAGTAACTCACATAATGAAGTTACTTGTGGATCACATTCTCTGGTCACAGATCTGAGCTCATATTTTTATGACTTGTTTAGAACGTGTGTGTGATGTGGATTTAAATGTGAATTAAAAGCAGTTTAAAGTGGTATCTGAGGGGCTGAAATGTGATGATGGACATGCAGATGTATTTGTTTATGTTCTCTCAGGTGTGTTAATGTGGGAGGTGTTTACAGAGGGTAAGATGCCCTTCGAGAATAACCTTAACCATGAGGTTGTTACCATGGTGACCCAGGGTCATCGTCTGTATCGCCCTAAAATGGCTCCGCCCCACATCTATAACATCATGCAGCTGTGCTGGAAGGAGGTAAGAGCTCTTAATCACTTGATACTCAGCTCATTCAGTCTCACATCAACTAAATGACTAAAGATCAACCTGTTGGCACCATGTCTAATGCCAGGTGTGAGCTAGATGGGTATAAAGACCCACATCATTGAGTTGTGGAGCAGCTGAGGAGCTGGGTATGAGGTGGAGGTGGAGATCATCCAACATTCTGACCTCAATCACACACTTGCAGTCAAACCCTCACAGCAGTACCCGACCTCACACTGAATGAAATGACAGTCAGGACAGTTCTGCCAGCAGCCAGAACTGGCCTTATTCTGTCATTCAGTGTGGTATGTGGGCCAGATCTGTGTGCCAGATGTGGCTCGGGTTTGGCGTTTGTATCAGCGGTGCTAGGCATCAGGGCACAACCATCAGGGCATACTTTACCAACCACTTCATGAAATGCACTAGTCTAGTTTAACTCTGTGTCTGAAACTAAAACTGTCTACTGTTTAGTGTATTTAGACTTGTCTGAAATCTCAGTGAACTACCCTGATTCCTTATATAGTCACTATATATATACAATGCACCACAATGCACCATAAATATAGTGTACAACCAACATACACCACTTACAGGCTAATGTACCACAAAGATGGCAAACGACTTTTGTGTATAAATGATATCAATTATAACTAGAAAAGTGCATTTCCTGAAGGAAACAAAAGATTTTGCGCATTGCTAACATGGGCCACAAGCTAAGGTATCCCAGTTGGTTTATAGGTGATAAGGGGATGGTTTATTGTCATTGTAACAAGTACAACAAAATTGCATAAGATTGAAAATAGCATGGTAGCATGATGCTGTGGTATCTGTGGTGGTTGCTATGGTGTTGCTAAGTGGTTGCTAGGTGGTTCCTAAGGTGTTGCTATGGTATCCGAGAGGTTTGCTAAGGTGTTGCTATGGAATCCATTGTGGTTGTTAAGGTGTTGCTATGGTAACTGAGGTTGTTGCTAAGCTGTTGCTATGGTATCACTGATGGTTGCTAAGCTTTTCCTGTGATATCCCTGGTGGTTGCTAAGCTGTTGCTATGGTATCTGAAGTGGTTGCTAAGGTGTTGCAATGGTATCTGACGTGGTTGCTAAGGTGTTGCTATGGGATCCATGGTGGTTGCTAAGGTGTTGCTATGGTATCCATGGTGGTTCCTAAGGTGTTGTTATGGCATCCAAGGTGGTTGTTATGGTGTTGCTATGGTATCCAAGGTGGTTGCTAAGGTGTTGCTATGGCATCCAAGGTGGTTGCTATGATATCCATGGTGGTTGCTAAGGTGTTGCTATGGTATCTGATTTGGTTGCTAAGGTGTTCTGTTGCTATGGAATCTGAGGTGGTTGCTAAGGTGTTGCTATGGTGTCCCTGGTGGTTGCTATGTATGTATGTGAAAATGAATGGGAGTGAATGGGAGAAATGAAAGATGAAAAGATGACAAAAAGAGAAGTGTGGGTCAGTATGGTTCTGCACTAGAGCTCTGTTACCTGCCCTGATGCAGTACTTCAATTTTTGTGGCTGTTGGGACACAGAAGCTCTCTGGCTTGAGTGTATGTGAAAATGAGTGGAAGGTAATGGGAGAAACGAGTGATGAAAAGATGACAAAAAGAGGAGTGCCGGTCAGTATGGCTCGGCACTAGAGCTCCGTTACCTGCCATGATGTAGTATATCAATTTTGGTGGTTGTCGGGCAAAAGGAAGCCTGGAATTTGGTATGGCCAAAAAAATAATTGGAAGTCAATGAGACGAAAAAGGATGGAAATAAAAACGACAAATAAACGAGTGCGGGTCAAAACAACAGTGAATTTGTGCTCGGGGGCCTGCCCTGATATAGTGCATCTGAAACGGTGCGAATCGGTTAAGCAGAAGTACAGTAGATGAGCATGCATTTTTGCTCCCCATTCATCCTTAATGGGAAAAAATTCCCAGATTAAGGAAGTTTTTAGGAAAACTGTGTATCCAATCAAAATTCTGTATAGCTCGGATCACCTCATCGGACCGAACAATCTGGAGTTGGAATGGTCAATATATTGAAAACTGCGGGAGAAGAAGCATTTTTTTACAAATCTGGCAGAAGAAGAAGAAGAAGAAGAAGAAGAAGAAGAAGAAGAAGAAGAAGAAGAATATAAATCGAATAACAGTATATAGAGCATTGCTTTGCAATGTGCAACATAATTATTAGTAATATAATTATTAGCAATTAGTTCAATAATTTTATAAAACAAAAACACAGAAGTGTAGAATTAAATATTAATGAGTATTTATATTCATGACAAACATATTAAATGAGAATATTAATGTAATAGTGATTATTTAATGCAGTGAAAGGTCCAGATGATTTCTGCTGTAAGTCAGAGTCTGAATTGGTTCTCTTGTCTCTCACTACCCTGTATAGTGTTCTGTGCAGAACATTATAACTAGTGATCAGGGAACATGTGGATCAGTTTATATTTTAACCTAATATAGTTTTGGAGTTACACGTCCTTACAGATGATATTTACAACATGTCAAACATGAATATAGCAGCTAATATTATGATAAAGATGTAGTGGAGTAAAAGTGTCCCGAGTAGAGAGAGTGTGTGTGTGTGTGTTGTTCTCTGCTCTTTGTTTTCATAGCCGGTCCGGCTGCGTATACGTTCATTCTGGTGTGGTTGAATACGAAGCATTTGTTTTGGTTTGAGACGGTGGTGCTCTAGTGTGACACCTACTGGCAGAAATGATCATATACAGTAGTATTAAAAACAAAGCCAAACAGATAACAATGGCTTCAAATCTACACTTATTAAACAGAGAGCATTTAAAAATGTCCTTAATATACATGTTATCAGTCACAATGTGTTTGGCATACTTTTTTTGTAGTTTTAGTCTGAAAATGCAATACTAATGTAACCTACCAATTAGCATAGAGCTAACAACATGCACAAAATACTGTCAAAACAGCAGTAAAAGTATATAATTTTTTCACTTTTAATCAGTTAGTTTGTGAGTAAATGATGTTCACCGTTTTATTTTTGGTTTTCTTAGAGACCAGAAGAGAGGCTGTCGTTTGCGCAAATCTCCCTGATGATCATAGACCAGCTTGAAGCAGATGTACTCAACTCCTGACCTCAGACTGGATGCCCAAATTCAGTCACCAAATGAGTCAACAACCAGGACCTCTGTGGATCAGACACTGACCCAACTGGACAGATCAGATCCAAAGTGTCAGGAATGAAAACTTAAATGGAACGATCCATTAATGACTTTAGTCAGAGTCTGTTACACAGGTCAGGCCATGCTGAGTGCACAGGTGTACAGGTAACGTGCAGATCTGGAATCTTCTGTATGATAAAGACCTACTAATCCACTGGCAGCTTTTACACAGGAATATTGAGCAGTACTGACCAAAATCAGGTATTAAAATAAATAAATACATACTGATAAAACCCATTCTACAAACTTTCCTTTTCTCTAAACCCATACACATTACTGTCAACACAACTGTATGATGTTCCAGGGACTACATAAAGTTAGCTAACTTAATGTGTAATTAAATCTAAACATATCAGTTCCAGAGTATCTGAATTAATCCCTGAATTTCCTGCAAGAGATTAATAAAGTATCTATCTATCTATCTATCTATCTATCTATCTATCTATCTATCTATCTATCTATCTATCTATCTATCTATCTATCTATCTACTGATAAAAATATAAAATAAAATGCTGTTGTGATGACATAAAATAAAGTAAGTCCAGGGCAACACAACGTTATGATGTTCCCAGGTCAAGAACGGGCAATGTTCTGACTACATAATATGCTGACTATCTTCATGTGTCCTTAAAGCTAAAATATCAGTGCCAGAACATGACTTGTACTTTAAATATAAAATACACTGCCTCAGTGAGCACAGCTATCCTGTAAGATGTCCTCAAGTAAATATTAGACATGATGTTCATGGAACTGCGTAAAGTTACAGCAACAGTAACTATGCCAGCTAGCTAAGTGATGGGTGTAAAAGTAAAATATACAGCTCCATAACTTTATTATTTTAGGTCAGTGAAAGAATGAGGGAAGTATTTTTCTCACAGTTTGAAGTTAAATAAGTTAATTAGATTTTATATGAGGTTAGTCAGATTAATTAGCAGGTCCATGCCTATTGGCACCAATCCTCATGACTTATGCATGAAAGCCAATGTGGATCACACCTGCCTCTATACACACACACACACACACACACACACACGCTACAGTGTCCTGTTGCAGGTTTCCTCTCGCTGATCCTGAGCTCACCTTTTCTAAAAGTGGAGGCTGTGTGACCATCTTTAAGGTAAGATATGCATCTCAGTCACTGTATCACTAAAGATATGTGTTATGTTCATTTATGTAAATTGTGAGTGTGAGTGCCCACCCCAGCTCTTTACCTGGACAGGTACATACAGGAAAACACTAATACATGTATATACAGGTACACACAGGTGTAGGGAGATAAATATATGGGCACAGACAACTACAGGTATACACACATCCACAGGTACAGGTGTACTCTGGTACAGGTATACACAGGTGCATGTATATAAAGGTACAGGTATGCACAGGTACACAGAGATACTGAG
>BRDA01072275.1:0-11156 GCA_036984385.1 Crenuchus spilurus | reverse complement strand
AGATTAGCAAACATATTGTTACTCTTTGGTTATTAAACCATGCTCGTTATTGGCTTTGGTTATTAAACCATGCTTGTTATTAACCACAATTCAGGCTTATAATACCACTTTATTGCCTTGTCATTTGTAGGTAATGTGCAGGAAGCCTCAAGATTACTTGGCTCCAAAGATGTCAGGGTGAACTGTTTAGATGAGGTGAGTAGTTTAACAGTTATTTATTGAAAATGCTGAAATTTCATGTTTTCATATGGTAACCTTTGACCTAAACCTGCTGAGGTGATTCTCTATTGAAAATCAATTGGTATATAAACTATTAATTTCCTGGGCGCAGATTATTACATCCACCATCAGTGACCTGCCAAGATCAGTTGTCAAGGGCACTTGACTTCCAAAGCAGCTGTAACAATTTGTCCTAAGTGATCCTGGCTGGTCAGTCTCTGTTTGTGTCAGTTTCCTGTTAGGACTGTTGACCTTCTATTGTGTTTTTATCACAGTATGGCATGACGCCCCTCATGCATGCCGCGTACAAGGGCAAAGCAGACATGTGTAAGCTGCTACTGCAGCATGGAGCAGATGTCAACTGCAATGAGCACGAACATGGCTACACTGCGCTCATGTTTGCAGGTCTCTCAGGTATGTCTTAGCTATGTTTACATCTGAATTTCATTCAGTTATTAGAGTAAGAATTCTGACCTGAGATCAGCATATGCCTTTTATATGAGGGGACAAAGACTTCATCTTAGATCAATGTTCCTACTTTGAGATGCTTGGTAAATATGGTTCATTATGCTTAGGCTTGATTCAAGTCACTGGATAATTACCAGATTTAGCTGTTTCAGAAATCAGCAAACTATACTGGAATCTGGCCCTCAGTCCCCATCCCTGGTTTGTAATCTGTGTAAACCTGGGTTTCATTTTCTCACACTTAAATAAACAGCTTATTAATGCAATCTTAATGGCTGTCCAAAATCTGCAAACTATTTATTAAGTCTGTTAAGTGTGAAACATAAGCTTTGTCTTCTCTGCAGACCACTTCCTGCTGCCTCTGTTTTGAACGCTGTTTCACTAATTGTTAAACATCCTCACAGCTTCCAATTGGAAATGTATTCAGATAAAGGTGTTTACGTGGCTAGTGTTCTTCCAATCAACATATAATTTACAGGATTACCCACCTTGTTCAGTCTAAAAGAATTGTAATCAGATTGGTAGTCAGGCTACTCTACTCCATCTATGTTCTGTTCCATATTATTTCTATTATTAATAGATTCTAAGGCTTCACATGAACATAGTCATTACGAAAAATATTTTTTGTTTGTTTGTTTTTACTGTTTTTTATATTAAATCTGTATAACACTTGTATAAAGCACTTTTTAGTTTATCATTAAAGGATCATGTAATACTGAAGTCACATGTCTAAAGACTAACTAGACTAATTGTTTTACTTTGTGCCCTTTTTGTCTTGAAGGAAAGACCGACATCACCTGGATGATGTTAGATGCTGGAGCGGAGACAGATGTGGTGAACTCAGTAGGCAGGACAGCAGCACAAATGGCTGCTTTTGTAGGTAGGCAGACTGTTTGAATATTATGAGTACCTCAAAACTAGGTCTACTGTGTTGAAATCAGGCCCTCTCAAAGTGCTTGTTATATGCTAGCTACAGTTATGTAAAATATAATAATAAATAATAAAATTACAATTATACCATAATAAAAATCTGAGCGTCTGATAATGAGGTATATAATGAGGTAAATGCAAGCTCAGATGACAACATTTGCCAGATTACATCACATCATTATTTATTTAACTAAAAACTAGGCTAAAATGCAGAAGCAGTGTGAAAAATTAATTATACCCTTACTGCTTCCGTAGGAATTAAGTATTAAGTATCATGAATAAATGCTTTATTAGAGAATATAATTATTATTAATTAAGTCATATATAGGTTGTGCTTTGTCCTGAATATCCTTTCATTTGCTGACTTAATGGTTTGTTCATAATTTCTCTAATTGTATCCGTCCATCTTTTTGCTGGTCCTCTTTCTTTCACATTCAAATGTTCCAGCAGAACGGTCTTCTCAAGTGAACTGGTTCTTTTCAAAATGTCTCCAAAATAAGAGCTCTTCAGTTTGTTTATCTGCGGTTGTAGTGAAAGGTGAGGTTTGATTTGGTTGAGGATCCATTTATTTTTTGCGCTCCATGGTTCTCTCAAAAGTCTTCTCCAAAACCAAAGTTCAAAGGCATCAATATTCTTCCTGTCCTGCTTTTGTTGTCCAGTTTTCACTTCTATAAAGAACCACAGAGAAGACCACAGTTGACATTTCTAGTATTTGTTTGAAAAGACAAATCATCATTTGAAGTTAATCTCCAGTTTCTTCATCTTTGTTCTGCTGAGTGTCAAGAGTGTTGTTTCCTGACTGCTGGATCAATTTTTAAAATGATGACCAAAGCTGTAAAACTCTTCGTTTCCTCGATCGGTGGTAAAGTTTCCTGTTTTCATGACGTAGCGCTTAATTACTTGCGTGAATCAGCTGCTCTTGGTAGAGATATTAAGGGCTTCTGAGAACACTGAAACTGTTGCTTATGTGTTTTTTTTTTCTAGGGCAGCATGACTGCGTGACAGTTATCAATAATTTCTTCTCCCGCAAGAGGCTTGACTACTACACAAAACCTCAGGGTTTAGAAAAGGAACCAAAACTGCTTCCTAAACTGGCTGGACCATTGCATAAAATTATAATGAGCACAAATCTCAACCCTGTCAAGGTGTGTACACACATTCTCTTCTTTGACTGTTCATTTGTCCTCATTTAATCCTTAAGATTAAGACCCGTTATCAGGGATCCTTGTGCTGAGATGGTTTTAGGTAATCAGCCATGGATTTTTTTTTTTGCCCTTTTAGAATTGTATGTTTGCAGTGCTTCTATATTGTAATGATAAGAACAGCCAAGTGGGCCTCATAGACTTGCTGTTCTCATACAGATGGTGATGCTAGTGAAGGAGAACCCTCTGCTTGTGGATGCAGAAGCTCTGGAAAAGTGTCGCAAAGTGATGGAGCTGATCTGTGAGAAGTGTGTGAAGCAGAAGGACATGAATGAAGTGCTGGCCATGAAGATGCATTACATCAGCTGTGTGCTGCAGAAATGTAGCTCATTCATCAAAGATCGTGAGGATAAACTGGAAGGTCTAATCAAGAGGTACAGGAATTTTTCCACACACAGTACCACTTTGGTGTGGTGCACAGTGAAATGCCTTATATCCAAAAAGGAAAGTAATAATATGCAATAAATGGATAAACTTTGGGCCTAAGATTTTCCCTGGAAAAATTATGTGTGGACTTAGATAAGGAATTGAGTATTCAGGACAAGCATCTATAACCACCAAAACCTTATAGCCTGATCCTTGATCAGCACTGTGTCAGCAGCTCTGCTGTTCTGGAGGTTTTTAGGAACCTCCTCAGTCTTGATCTTCACAGTTAAGGTTCTGAGAAGCTTTCATCACAAAAATGTGTATTCCCCCCCCCCCAGTCTACTGAAAGGTAGAGAGACTGACGGCTTCCCAGTGTTCCAGGAGAAATTCATTCGGGAATGCATCCGGAAATTTCCTTACTGTGATGCAACATTGCTTCAGCAGCTTGTCAGAAGTATAGCTCCTGTTGAGATAGTAAGTAATACTCAATTCTATATTGTTTTAAACTCAAGTAGACATTCTCTATTGTCTGTTAAGTTGTTCATGGCTGATGGAGATAGTAATGCAAAAGATAAACATACAAACATTGTCTTCTTTAGGGTAATGACCCCACAGCTTTGTCGGTGCTCACCCAGGCCATCACAGGGCAGGTGGGTTTCATGGATGCAGAATTTTGCACCACCTGTGGGGAGAAGGGAGCAGAGAAGAGGTGCTCCATTTGCAAAATGGTAACTTTTTTAGGTTTTCTCTAGTTTGGTTGGCTAATTTAACAATATGGGACTTTCATTGTGACTAATTACTTCACAGTGTGCATTTTTGAGTATTGCATTAGCATTGTTAGTACTCTGAGACCTTCATCTATCATGAAGACATTTAGACAGAGCTACACCGTGTGGACAAACGTATTATGACATCCTATTCTAAATCCATAAGCATGAATGTAGAGTTGGGCTCCCCTTTGCAGCTATAACGGTTTCAACTCTTCTGGGAAGGCTTCCTACAACATCATGGAGTGTGTCGGTGGGAATATTTACCCATTCAGTCAGAAGAGCCTTTGTGAGGTCAGACATTGATGTTGGACCAGAGGCCTGGTTTGCAGTCTACACTCTATTTCATGCAAAGCTGCAAAGGGTTGAGGGCAGAGCTCTGTGCAGGCCAATCTAGTTGTTCCACACCAAACTCACCCAACCATGCTGTTATAGACCTTGCTTGGTGCACTGGGGCACAGTCATGCTGACTTCTCAAACCTAATCCTACATAGTTGGAAGCATACAATTGTCCAAAATGTCTTGGTATGCTGATGCATTAAGATTCTCTTCATTGGAGATAAGGAGCCTCAGCCAACCTCTGGAAAAACAACCCCCATCACATTATCCTTCTTCCACCAAACTTTACAGTTGGCACAATGCAGTCAGGCAGGTAATATTCTCCTGGCATTCATCACACTTTTCTATCAGATTTCCAGGTATAGATGCATGATTCATGTGCGTTTCCACTGCTCCAGAGTCCATACGAGTGCAGCTTTGTCACCGCGTTGCTCTGATTCCTAAACACTTCCACTTTTCAGTAATACCACTTGCAGTTGTTCATGGAATATCTAGGAGGGGAGAAATTTTGTGAACTGACTTGTTACAATGGTGGTATCCTATTACAGTACCATGTTTGAATTCAGTGAGTATTCTTTCCTTCAGTGACAGGCTTCTCCACCTGCGGTGTGGTAAAGAGAGATACCGCAGGTCTTTCCTGCCTTCTGCTGTCAGGCTCTACAACCAGCAGCTCCCCAAGCAGAGAGTCAGACATTCTGTTCTTTAAATGCACTACAAACCACACTCACCCAGCACAACTCGGTCAAGAACAATTACATGTATACTTTGTATGTGCAGTATCTGTACATATCTGTATAATGTACTTGAGTATAATTCCAGTTTTCTGTACTTTGTGCAATACCAGGGACGTGTAACTGCTGCTATTCTTCTGTTCTATTTTTTTACTTGTAAATTTGTAGTTTTTGTAACAGATGTGTATATATCTTTATTTTTAAAGCTCAGAGTCTTTCCTATGCTGCTGTAACAATGCAAGTGTCCCCACGCGGGATAATAAAAGGCTATCTTATCTTATCCACTTCAAATTTTGTGAGGTTACATATTGTGATGCATTGATTGTGAAAATGTGAGCTTTTGTTATATTTTGAACCTTGTTCTGTATGTATTGAAGCAAATGTTCTGTGTTCTCAGGTAATCTATTGTAAACAAGACTGCCAGAAGCTTCACTGGTTCACCCATAAGAAAGTCTGCAAGCAGCTGCAGGAGCAGAGGCAGGAGCATGAGGCTGAATCAGTCAAGCGTCTGGAGAGACAGGCCAAAGGTAGTCTTAAGCCAGTTTTTTAATATTGTGACATATGAAAACTATGTATCTAAATATTCAGTAAAAGTGCAGAATATTTTTGCCATCACCTGTAAAGGTGCTATTTTTGTTTTCTATCTTTTCATTTACTCACTTTGCAACCATAATTCTCTCATTTTTCTTTTGCCATCTTATGCAGAATTCTAAATAAACTCAGTGTTGAGGCCATTATGCTCATCACTTAATTTGTGCTACATTTCTCACTAGAAGCAGAGGAGAATAAAGCTATGGAAGAGACGACCAACACCATGGAAAATCTTTCTGTGGAGAAGAGTGAAGTTACCAGCATGTCGGATATCCAAGTAGAAACTGTTAGCTCGGAACCCATTCCAGTAAATGCAGACTGATCCTACGGAGAGACGGCATTGTTCCAGCATATTTACCACCATAACCATCATTATCAAAGACTTGCCTTTGCTAGAATGTTCTGGGCTGTTCGACGTTTCAGCTTCTGTGGTGGCCTTCAGAAGTTTGTCAGAGAAGGGCTTCTTGGTGTAGATCAAGTGGAAATGCCAACAACGCTTTGTGACAAAGATGCACATTGTCAAGGGTTTCCATTCAACACTTTGTACCGTTTTGTTTTGTTTATTTAATGATCATAAAAATGTTCATATGTGATAGTGTATGGAAACAAGCAAATGTAGTATGGGCAGAATATATTTATGATAGTAGGCTGGTTTGTAATATATTGACCCCAAAAGCTATGCCTTAAAACTTGTTGTGAAGTCCATAGTTGTGGTCGGGGGATTAAAACGTTTTGCCAAGTTTGGAAGACATTACTGTCTCTTCACTGTTTAGTATTCTATTATTATTATTTAGTACATTTACAGTAATTAAGAGTAGTTACACCTTCACTGGTTAGCCCCCTCCGGAGAAGGTAACATAGAAAATAGCACGAATTATAAAATAATAGCAATGTCAATATTTATTAGTTTTGGGAGTGCCTGTGTGAGATGCTAGGAAAGTAACAAGACTTGGGTTATCTGAATTTGACAGTCAGGATGCTGGACACAGTTGGACTCCACTCCTCCAGAGGGCTCTGATGAGCTGGTTTTATAGAGCACCAGTCCATCACAGAGAATTGCCTAATTGATCTGCGCTCACAGTGGTCCTTCATCTCATCAAATGGGCAACTGAAAAACCAAACAATAGCTCACTGCACTGTTCTGAAGACTTAATTATTTTATTTTATGTACACCTTTTCCTCTACTTACTTTGTACAGCTCTTTCTGGGCCCAGCCAGACCTGAAAATGGTGGGAAATTAATGATTTTTTATATTGAAGTCCTTCCAAAGCCTACGACCCAAAAAGACATGTAACTATAACCTGTAGATATAAACAATCCTGGACTACACAACATTTTCAATGCAGATTTTCTGTTGAAAAGAACATATTCCACGTCTTAATTCTTGCTCAGGAAACTATCTTACAGAGTTGGCACAACTAATGGTCCTTCTCTGTTGCTGGACAGGATAGATAGAGGCTTATAAATGGTCTACACTCAGAGTAAAATGAATTCAGATTATATGTAACCTCGTCTGAGGAAGTCACAAATTAACACTTTAATGAAGAATGTGATCTGTATGTTTCATCTTTTGTTTCATTTCTTTATATAGCACACAATGGGAACATGAGTAAAGGTTCTATATTCTCAGGGTCCTATGTTCCCAAGCTCTACATGGCACTTAATCCTAACATGACAAGATTCTGTTCTCAATGTCCTATATTCCCCAGTTTTACATATGTGGTCTTCCAGGGTCCTGTGCTCTCCAACTCTATATAGCACATAGTGTGAACCTGAAAAATATGTTCCCTATTCTGTATTAGCTTGATATGACAGACTGTTGTGGGAACTCTAACCCTGACCCTAACTATCCAGACTCTTTGTCTTTACTGGGTCAGGTTTGACCCACAACATTTTTAGATACCTTTAAAATAATATAAAATGATAACCGTTAGTTTTGATGTGTTTAATACACTGTTTTGAAATGTGATATACATATATTATATATGACAATTTAACTTGACTTGAAATGAACACAACTAGACTTAAGGTGTGTTAACAGAATATTCAAATAGGGAACACAGAACCCTAGGAACATTTGAAATTCAAAAATTTGAATATGAAATATTTTGCTTGTGTTCATAATGTAATTCAAAAAAGTAAACTCATATTTTATATTCATAACATGCAAAGTGACATATTTTAAACCTTTTTTGTTGTTTTACTGTTTACCAAGCCACTCCTGAACATTGGAGGGATCTTACCTAGGTTAAGAAAAAAAAAGGACTGTTCCTCCAAAGAAGTCAAAAGATCTAGGGTTTTGTTTGGAAATCAAGGTCCTAGAGTCTGGAGGAAAAGTGGCGAGACACACGATCCAAGGTGCCTGAAGTCCAGTGTGCAGTTTTTGTGATGGTTTGAGGTGTCATGCCATCTGCTGATGTTGGTCCACTGTGTTTAGTAAAAAGTCAACACAGCATCTACCAGGAGATTTTAGAGCCGTTCATGCTTCCATCTCCTGACAAGCTTTATGGAGATGCTGATTTCCTTTACCAGCAGGACTTACCCATAATGCCAAAACTACATGATGTCACTGTGCTTGATTGGCAAGCCAACTCTCCAGACCTGAACCCATTGGATATTGTAAAGAGGAAGATGAGAAACATCCAACCCAACATACTGATGATCTGTAGACCACTATCAAAGCACACTGAGCTTCAGTAACATCTCAGCAGTGTCACAAGCTGATTGCCTACATGCCATGCAGCATTGATGGAGTAATTCATACTAAAGGTGCCCCAACCAAGTATTGAGTGTATAAATGAACACACTTGTCAGAAGTTGGACATT
The DNA here is from genome assembly GCA_036984385.1 of Crenuchus spilurus. NCBI lineage: Eukaryota > Metazoa > Chordata > Actinopteri > Characiformes > Crenuchidae > Crenuchus > Crenuchus spilurus. Next base: position 2,720 of record BRDA01072275.1, on the reverse strand, counting down.
TATCTATCTATCCTTTTATGTTTGGGCTCAAGAAATATTATAATAATCCAAGATTTTGTATTTCTGATTTTCATGAGCTATAAGCCATACTGATCAACATTGAAACAAAAAAGGTCTAAAATATGTCACTTCTACATGTATTTAATATAAAATAGACAGTTTGAACTAAATTATGAAAAAACAAACTTTTTAATGTTTTTCTATTTTTTAATTTATGACTATGTCTTGATAAACTGGCCTGTTAAAAGGTTGAAAATACCTTTCAGTTTTAAAGTGCCATTGGACATTTTCCTTCCAGCAGGGGGTGTTAAAGCTCGACTGCCAAAAGCAAGAGTGTCCAGTGTCCTTTGTCTTTCAGGACTGAAGGTCTGGAAGGACTGTGTCCTCTCCTTCTGCCTCACTTCTGTTAATCAGTAAAATAAAAAACAAATATTCTACAATTCTGCCACAGAAAACAGTACACAAACCTTAGTTGAGAGATACCTTTCCTGTCCAATATTTGCACTGATGGCAGGTGATGAATCACATATTGCCGGTATTGACGATCATGTGTAAAAGGGTTCAGGAAGAAATCTGAAATAGAGGCATTGCAATACCACTCATCACTTACAAAAAGTTTATTGGCTTTTTTCACTGTCAATTCTACACTTTTAAGAAGTACAGTACCAGTCAAAAGTTATTTGTTCCTACATTGTAAATGAATACTGAAGTCAACCAGATTATGAAGGAACACATAAGGAATCATGTAGTAAACTTAAAAGTGTTAAAAATCAATATATGTTTTAGATTTTAGATTTTTCAGAGTAGACACACAACTGATGTCTCAAACACATTAAGAGGCAAGAAATGCAAGTCATGAACTCTTGAGAAGGCACAGCTGTTAACTGAAAGCCATTCCAGGTGACTACCTCATAAAGTTGACTGAGAAAATGCCAAGAAAGCTAGAGGTGCCTACTTTGAAGAATGTAAAATGTAAAACATTCCGGTTTATTTAACACTGTTTTGTTTACTAAATAATTTCATATGTATTTCTTTATAGTTTGGATGACTTTAGTATTAATCTACAATGCAGAACATTTTTAAATCTTGATAAACCACTGAATATCCAGAAGGTGTGTACAAACATTTGCCTGGTACTGTACAGGTGGATAAATATAAAGGCCAGCTAAGTTCTCACTCACTAAGAGTGTGAAGGCATTGTAAATTCCTCAGCTCATTCACCGTCTCCTCCAGGTTCTTCAGCTGGTTATTGTGAAGGAGCAGCACTCGCAGACAGGTCAGGTGCCTCAAGGCTCCTGTGTGCATGTGTGTATAAGAGAGAAAAAAAGGAACCATACAAATAGGAAGACTGGACATCTTAACAACTTCATAAGGCAATTGCATAAAACTCCTACACTAGTCTGCTCACACACTATCACTAAACTACTCAATCTTCTATGGAAGAAGGGTTACATAGGCTAGCATCACTGCTTTGTAGCTCCAACAAGTTGTTGACAGTCACTTTATAGACTTTAGTGTAGCTGTTGTGTTATAGTACTTACAGTGGTGCTTGAAAGTTTGTGAAATCTTTAGAATTTTCTATATTTCTACATAAATGTGACCTAAAACATCATCAGATTTTCACACAAGTCCTAAATGTAGATCAAGAGAACCCAGTTAAACAAATGAGACAAAAATATTATACTTTGTCATTTATTTATTGAGGAAAATTATCCAATATGACATGTTTGTGAGTGGCAAAAGTAGATAAAAAGTGGCGACACTGTCCTACATCACCCGTCTACCATCTACAGTATATTTGGAGCAACAGCATTTTTATCATAGCCTCCCAATGGACAGAAAAAAGAATTTTCTGCAGAAATGTCATGCATGTACAAAACAACACAGACTGCCAGAATGACCTGTGGTTTGATGTCCAGCAGTAAAAAATGAGACAAATACCTGATATGGAGGTGAGTTCATTATTCTGAAGGTACAGCTCTGCTAAACAGCAGTTGAACACATCTTTGTTGATATCCTTTATCTGTGAAGTAACAAATTAACTTTAGGAAAAGAAATGGCTTCTTTATACAATAAAGAAGAATTCCTTTTAAAGAATTCCTTTTTCAATGGAAATTTTGCCTAATTTCATAGCCTCAGTATCTCAGTCATCACAGATTTTGCTGATTTTTCAAGAACATGTACTGATTTCATAGCAGTTGACATCAGAATGTATAAAATGTATTATAATGTATTTGGTCATTCGATATAAACATGCACATTACGGTTGTGGTTTTGAGCTCATCTCACAGTTAAGCAATTCTTCATCAAAGTTTAAAATGTGTAGAAATAACATGAACAAATGTCAGGATGGGAGATCAGAAGCAGGTTCTTTTCATATCAGATATTGAAGTAAAACTGCTACAAAAGTGCCTTTTCTCAATCTGCAAAGTACAATCAACTAAACAGCACACAATGGTGGAAATCTCCCAGTCCATAGACTAGAGCCACTCCACTTGTCCAGTAAAGTGTTATTATCTGTGGGTGAAGATCCCTCTCAGGAAGTGTAGCAGCTACAACGTAGCATCATGTTTCAGCAAGGCACAGCTTACTCAACCCAGGAAAATAATGCATTAATGTGGCAAAATGTAATCACTCTGGAGGCCCCCTCAATGAATACAAACCGGATTCCAAAAAAGTTGGGACACTAAACAAATTGTGAATAAAAACTGAATGCAATG
>BRDA01072262.1:0-12863 GCA_036984385.1 Crenuchus spilurus | reverse complement strand
AGAGAGAGAGGAGAGAGAGAGTTGTGGACTTGATGCCCTCTGACTTTCTAAGTATGATTATAAGTGCTAGCAGCGCCCCCTGTAGGAAAAATGTGTGAAAGTGGATATAGTGGCAGCCACACTCACCATTAAAACAATTATGAATGATGTGCAGATGTTATTAATGAATTATGAATTGAATTCTGTGAACCTTTTAGTATGTGTAGTCTCACCTGTATCACCATTAGAAGATGTATTCTTATTGCAAAGTGTTTTTTAATGCAGTTCATTATTTTTCACTTCTGTTCTGTGTTCTATAGACTTAGACTTCCGCTAACACCAGTGTCCCCCAGTTATCTGTGTATTTTGATGTTCCAGTTAAAAATCTTCTTCTTTAAAGAATTTCTGCACATATTACTGCACATTTGCCGACTGTAACTAAATGTAAAATGTCTTAAAGTTACGGCACTTTAAATATTACATGTTTTTTTTTTATCTCGTGGGCTAAATTTTAAAATAAATAGAATCTGTGACGTACAAATATTTTCTGTTTTTTACTAAGATATGAACTTACATCTCACTTATTCTTACTGTGTCATGTGGGCAGTGCTGCACTTATACACATATACACTGAAGTGGATCCTGATCCTGAGAGCTCTGTCCATTTGGATGTTGATGCTGATGCTGCTTCTGGCATTTAACCTGAAGTGACACAATATTAGACTGATGGTTGTGTATCACAGACCATTTAAAGCGACAGATCAGCTGATGATGTGCAGTAAACTCTAAAACATCACTGCAGTGACTATTATTGGCTGATAAAGTGAGTCAGATGACTTCTGGCACTTGAGGCTTAAATATAGTTTTTATTCAGAAATGTGAGACTTGTGCAAAAGTTTTGGATAAACTATTAATTTTATTGATTTAAAAATAAAAGAGACTCTTTAACCTCTGAGTAATAGAGTAGAGGAGTCAGGGAAGAGTAAATCTGTCATAAGAACTCAGAAGAGGATATTGGTGGAGAGGGTCTTTTTTTTATTTTTAGGGTCTTTGGTGTAGGCCACATCCTGCAGCATTCGGTCTAGAGCAGACACTGTCACAGGCAGAGGCGGAGCCACCCCCTGGGCAACAGGACCGGGGCCAACCTGGTGGTGGTGGGGAGGAAGGAGGATGATGGCTTTAAGGTTGAGTACTAGCTCGTGATTGGTCAGGAAGCTGAATGAATGGGTGACGTACTGATGGCTAAACACTGATGAGCTTTAAATTTAGCATCAAGAACTTCTGCTTCTATAGAGCTGAGAACAGCAGAACACAGCAGAATAGATTGTGAGAGATGTTTGGGGAAAAATACACCATAAAATACAAAATAAAAATGTCCTGTTCACAACTTTACACAAAATATTTAGTTTTCATTGATTTTCCCTGCTGTTGACTTCAGAACTCTAATCTTTCCTTTTTGTCCTGTAAAGGTGAACGTCGGTTACTCTCACTTAGAAAATCAACCAAACTGACCAGAGGTGCCCAAACTTTTGAATCAGACTGTATTTCTCTCTCTCTCTCTCTCTCTCTCACACACACACACACACACACACACACACACACACACACATGGTATGATCTCAAAGGCAAAACTAAAGACTTTATTTAGGCTGGAGGTCTGAAACCTAAACCTACATACAAACAAGACCCAGCAGAACCATCACACAGCAGACCCGTGTCTCACACCCCACCTCCTTTCTGACCACATCACTCCATCTCTGTCCTTTCTCATCTGGCATTAGGAGACATTATCTACCTTCCTGTCCTCCCTTCACTTCTGTTTATCACTGCTCTGTTATCGATGGCTCGTTATTGTCTCGTTATTGTCTTTCGGTTTCTCTCCTCTCATCACTTATCCATCAGGACCGCGTGACCTCCCACAGAGCAGCGATGAGGAGAGGGGTCTGTATCTTGGCAACGCACCTAGCAACCACTCCTCGTAACCATGGATTATAACCTGTTGCCAAGGGAGACAGAGATGGGGATTGATTTTCTAGGGATAAAATTTACACACAGAATAGAAAAGAATAGAATAGAATAGAAGTAAAAGACAATATAGTAGAATAGAATAGAACGCTTTGTATGTTTGTATATTTAATCATATGAACAGAACAGAACAGGATCAGGGTAAAGCAGTGGAATATATTGGAGTAGAATATAATACAGAAAATAGAATAGAATGTTTTGCATCTTATTGAATTGATATAATTTAATAATATGATTATAGATATATGGTGATATCAGAATAATAGAATATCATGACCACCCCTGGACTGGGATGTCACAGATGTCAGGGTGAGTAAGTGAGCACACCTGTCAGCTGTATCAGAGTGTAAAACCATCATCACAGACAAAGGACGTGATGTGACTGATGATAACAGGGTACCAGGTGAAGCATGGTGGAGGCAGCATCTCAGACACCACTAACTTTGCTGGGAGCCACTGTAGTGAAGCTGTACTGAGAGTGGAGTTGTACATTGAGTGACTACCAACATCATAGCAGTGATGCCATTGATGCTAGAGGAGAACAACGACTCTGGCATGTGGTACAGAGCAATAAACACACTACAGTGGACCAGTTAACCTTTATAATGGACACAGTAATAAGGAAAGTGTCAGATATCAGCACTAAGTAAACAATATGAGTCAAGAGAGGTTCTCTCCACTATTAGGTAGGTCATAATATTTAAAATATATAATAATAAGGTAATAATAATAAATACTTATAATAATAAATAATATAATAAAATTATAAATACTTATAATAATAAATAATATTTATAAAATTATTAATACTTATAATAATAAATAATATTTATAAAATTATAAATACTTATAATAATAAATAATATTATTATAAAATTATAAATACTTATAATAATAAATAATATTATTATAAAATTATACATACTTATAATAATAAATAATATTTATGAAATTATAAATACTTATAATAATAAAACATATAATTATAAAATTATAAATACTTATAATAATAAATAACATTTATAAAATTATAAATACTTATAATAATAAATAACATTTATAAAATTATAAATACTTATAATAATATATAATATTATTATATAATTATAAATAATATTTATAATCATAAATATTATTATATATATTATATTATTAATAATAATAATTTTGATATAAGCATACATATGTATGTATATTACCTTGCTTTTATTAAGGCTTGTATTTATATACATGGTGTACACAGTTTGTTGATTTATTAACACAGTATATATGTAACAAGTATATATGTGACATCAGACATCCTTAGAGAAATAACTGCAGATTCACTTACACAGTAAGGCACCATTTAAAAGATGCTTGTTTTCAAGAGTGAAACCTTCATTAAAGCAAGATAATGTGCTGTATTTGAGCTGCAGTACTGATATAAACACAGCGGAGCTGTGACTGTTACATGTTGATCTTCCTGCTGGATGCTGTTGTCTGCTGTTTGCTCAGGAGCTCAGGACTTTCCTCACAAACATGACAAACTGTGACCAAACTAAACTGAGACAGACTCTGTTTGTGTGCTTTCTCTGAGTTCACAGTTGTTGCAGGTGGAGGTAGCACTACAACAAAGTCTCATTTAATCATTTCATAACTATAATAATACTATTATGATACCTATACATAGTAGTTCATCTCTTTAAGATATTTTAATGCTTTAAATGAAACTTTCAAAATAATTCTTTCTAGTTTTGGTTAAAAAAAATGTTTGTATTAAAGTTTATTAGCATTTATTCTAATAATATTCTGTTTTTACCAGTAAAAGACCACTTACTGCTGATAAACATGCACATTACTGCATATTATGTCCACTATATGTCCAAAAGTCTGTGGACACGGCTTATAATGAATGCATCCAGCTAGAACTCTCTGGAGTCGTCTCTCCTGCCACCAAAATTCCACAAAAACACTTATTTAACTCTGCTAAATTTTTATCATAGAAACAAACTAAACATACCCCAGAAATCTTAAAGGGTCTGATTTTCAAATATTTATAGCTTGAATCTATATATATATAGGAGGAGCTTAAATAAGCATTTTTTCAGAACGAGTCAGGCAGCTGTGCATTTTTTTTTTGCCAAATGACGCAATCTGTCATTCATATGATGATGACATGGTAATTCCGGACATTCCACTGGTGGAATACTGGCCATGGAATGTGTGAAGACTTTCATACCTATCTCATGAATATTCAGTGTAGGGTTAGTGGCTGAGGAAAACAGAGTGTCACCTCACATTAGTTACATCACAACTCTCTCGTGAATATTCAATGTAGGAACAGGTGACTCAGTAAAACGGAGTGTCGCCTCACATTAGTTAAACTTTAGAAATAAAAGCACATGCAATGTCTAAAAACTGTAATGAGCAGTGTGTAGCCAACACCTCTGTGTATTCAGTTCTGAGCTCAAAAGTCTTGACTAGAAATGTTTAGAGTGTTTTTCAGCACATCTGAAAATAGGTTTTGACACTGTGGTTGTTGAGTTTGTCTAATATCTAATGCCAGGTGTGAACTAGTGGGCACCGCACTGAGCTGTGGATCTGTGTTGGGGATGATGGTGGTGATCATCTAACTTCCTCTTGTGGTTCACAGCAATGCAAAATCTAGCACAAAGCCATCCTGGACACATTTACTCCGAAACAACTCTGCTGAATAGCCTTGATTTCAGAAGTAACAAGTGTCCTAATACTTTTGCTCAGCTAACAGCCACCCCTCAGTTCGAACCCTAAAATGAGGTGAAAGGACACAGAAGAGGCACTGCCATCCTCGCACACAGACAAATTTCTCCCCAGTCTTTAGCTCTTGCTTACTAATGACTGGTATTACAGGACAAGAAGAACACAAACTGGTTATTACACCCAAACTTCCACTCACCCCGCAGCTCAATTACTACACAAACATGCCGGCGGGCCCGTAGGCCAGCCGAACGGCTGAAAGCCTGCAATTCCCACGGCTGTCACCTCTGCTGGCTCTCAGCACCAGGCTAATGATAGCCTGCCAACACAGACCCACAACAATTCAGCACTAATGGCCTTGGAAAGCCACGAGGCTCACTGCTAAAGTGTATGTGTGGGTGAGTACACACTGTGCGGGGTTGCACTGGTGTGTGTTTGATGCACCTACAAATGCAAATGCTTTTATTGTAGAGGTGCATTACTGTTAATCACATCTGGAGTCATGCTATTGATGGCTGCTTTACTTTTGCAGCTGCATGACTGTGCATTCACTATATCTCTTTTATAACTTCCTGCAAAGGCCTGGGAGCATTTGTCTAATTCTGATGCACAGTCTCCACCTTCTGGACATTATGTGCACATGCAGAGCATCAGGCAAAGCGCAAATCATTTCTCCACTTAATATCAGTCACATTCTATATACAGTATGTGGTCTCTCACATCACCAGCTCAAAGCAACATAAATATAATAAAATGCATGCTGGACCACTTCCCCAGATCACCATCAATCACCTTTCCTGGTCCCTGCTGCTGGATTCATCCATAAGATGGCAGTGCAGCTCTTATAATCTCATTGGGACTCATTGCTTCTTCCAGAATCAAAGAGTGTATCCTGCTTTTGTTTTGGAGATTTTGGAGCACTGCTGATACCACTTCAGGCCCAACTCATCCCAAACGTGTTGCATAGAGCAAAGAATACAGTTCCAATGATGTGCCCTCTAGCCCACACCGGGCATTATACAGTACATGGCGCCAACATGTTCATGTTTATTCTATTGGCACTACTTCTCTACAGGGTGTGTGCACGCATTCGTACATCTGTAGTCGCGTTTCCACTGCAGTTTTGCGCAAAACTTTATCGATATTCGAAAAAACTATTTGACAAAACAAGTTTCGCAGTTGTGGTGTTTCCATTAAATGTGAAATACTTTTATAAAATCACGTGTGAATATGTTTGTTCTCACGATAAGTCATTAAAAACATGGCGGCAGTGGATGTAAACACATACTTCAGCTTTATACATACTGCTACCACGGCACTAGTGCTCATCATCAGCCATCAGAGGAGACTGAGACTTATCCAGGCTTTGGAGAGACAAGCCCCTTATACTTGGGAGCGGCTACGTATGCGGCGTTTTTGGGAAACTGTAGTCGATGGTTTTACAGAAGAGCTGTGGATTCAACATTTTAGAATGACACACTCAACTTTTAATGAACTTTGTGATGCTGTGAGATCTCTAGTGGAGCAGCTGCACATTGTCCAAGGATTCTCCTCCTTATTCCAAATATGCCGCCTCATCTTCATCCTCGTACTCTCTGTTGTCTTCTTCTTCTTCGTCTTTTTTGCCAATAGAAACGTCCGGTTGTTGATCACGTGACTCCCTTGATGCAAAAAAGTCAGTTTGAATGTTTCCATTACACTTTTGCGCTATAAACCAATTTGGATACGACTGAAAAACCAGCTCATCTTAGCACAAAAGACTTTTATCAAAAACGTGAGTTTTTTCGAAATTGTCGTGTTTCCATTAAGCTCATTTTTATTCGCAATTCTAATTTGTGATATTTCATGGTCAATGCAAACGAGACTTGTGTCGACTTCCAGCAGCTGAATGCTTTCATTAGGGGGGGTGTCCACAAACTTTGGGACATCTTCAAGTGATTTTGGACACATTTGTTATCAGTAGATCTACAAATCTGGTGCTAGTTTGGTTAGTTTGGTGGTTCAGGGTTAGTAGGTGTGTCTGAGGAAGGGATCGTGAACACAGGACAAGACTAAGATTGCTGGTCTTGTGTCAAGCTGAGGTTCTGAAAAGATTTAAAATATTTAAAATACAGCAAGTCTTGCAGATATGAAAAGCATGTTTGAGAAGGGAATTTGAGCATAAATTGGAAGTAGTTTGGCAGGAAAGGTGTGCTGTGGTTCAGTTTATTGTCTGTGATGCTCATCCTTACTGAACAGAAGTGCCTGACAGAGATGAAGGATATTTTTTTATGTGAATTTGATTCAAATCTTGTTGTTTTTATACAGGAACTGCGCTACTTTCTGCACTAAATTAATATGAACCATTCAGGTTGAGTTGATGCCGTGGTGGACTGTGATAAGTGACAGTGATTTTGTAAAGGGCTCCTGAGCTCATGTGACTATTTCATCACAGTTTCTCAAACAATACCAGCTGAGGGCTCGATGGTCAAGCATTGAGCTGCAGTTTCCTCTCTTGGCCTCACACGGAGATTTCCTCTGACTACCTGAATCTTTACATGCTGTTATGAGCTCTAGTCAATCTTACACTGAGAAACATCATCTCTGAACTGACTGATGATTATTTCAGCAAGTTTGGTCCAAAGTGGTGAACCACGACCCCTATTCCGCTCACTTCGCTTGAGTGAGATGTTACGCTATATTAAATGGAGACGGGTGAGCATTAGGACCCAGCAGAAATCCAAGCCCTCACTCTGAAACCTTTAGGTCACACACAATCTCACCGATTGGCTCTGCCATTTCTTGCTAACATGTGATTGGCCATTGCCGCTGTCACTCCCTCAAACAGCCTCTGGACTGCAATTTGGCAAGCAGTCAGTTTTCAGCTGTAAGTTGTTAAGGTGTTGAGCGTTTGTTCTGCCTGTGTCACGTCAGCTAGACGTATTTTAATATCAGCGGTTTCATATTAAAATTCATTAACATTAACATTTGAGTCTGTATCTGTGTGAGTGTGTCTACTAGTCTGTGATAAGCCATCCATACAGTCCAAACATAAGTGTGACACTGGTGATAATGAGCTGGAGTGGAGTTGACTGAAAAGGATTGGGTGATAATTTTATGCTACTTGCTTTTAACAGTTTATTATTTTTTTAATTCTATGTAATAATGTATTAATGTGTTATTAATGACTAATATAAATGTTATTAAAATTATTATTACTTTTATTATTCATAATGTTTAATAGTTATTATTAGCATATTATTAATAGTAACTAGTAATTATTAATAAAATATAAATCATAATTTGTCAATATTTATTAATAATTAATACTAATTATAAAATGTATGTTCAAGCATAAAAAACAGTATGTACAGTGTTATCTTCATTTTAGATGTCAAAAAGTATTTGCTGCTCCCAGTGTTTTCTTTTATGTGGAAACCGGGTCCAAATGGCTTTTTTAGTGTTAAAGGTTGCCGACCCCTTGTCTAGAAGCACTTCGATATTCCTTCTGTGGCGTATCTACTGATGGCAGCAATCATGGAGCAGTGAAAATATTCCTTCTGCTCCTTCAGTAAGAACGGTGGTGTGTATGCAATTTATCATTTTGTTTTTGCATATTTGAAATATTCAAATATGTTCAAATAGCCTTTAAGACCAGTGTTTATTCTGCATGTTAGTGTTGTTTAGAGCCAATAAAGCTCTTTTTCTTACATAAGTATCAGCCATTTGCCTAGTGTACAACTTTTTTGCATATAATGTAATACATTATACGACCCCAAACCCTCGCCCTCCCCCTCGTGTCCTCGTTTTTATCATCTGAGATCTGGTCACCCTAGATTTAATATAATTAACCCAAACTGAGTTATAAATAGTAATTGCTCATTAAGTAGAAGTGGGTTTATGTCTAAACTGGCGATGTATATGCATGAATAGTCCATGAGAACCACTTTGCAATATTACACGTCACCATAACGACATGTGACAAAATAACTAATTGGTTAGGAGGGTAAACAGCAGTGTCACTGAGAGACAGATAGAGCTTATTATCAGTAATGACTGCATGTTGTATGTGTATGACTAATAGAGATGGATGGATGCTACAGAAGGAAAGACCTTGTGGACAAGAGAAATTGGATGCTGTGGGTGGACTGAATAGAGTTGTTGTTTTGCAAGTAAATGTTTTGCAGAACATCAGGAAAGCGCCATGGGAGCGGGATTTGCACATTTAAATGAAAAATTGTACTCGACCATGAAAATTAAATGACAGTTAGTAAACCAGCATTTGCAGCTGCACCTGTTTTTTTTAAAGCAACTCATCAAAGCTGCTCTGTGCTTCTCGGTCAGTCTGTTATGAACTAGCCTGGCGTGTCAGTCCATTTCACAGAGCTGTGGCTGCATGTCTCATTACCCCGACCAGTAACGAATGTGTTCATATGAATTGTTATGTATGCTGCTGCATCACTGAACAGGCATAAAACTGCTCCAGAGTGAGCAAAAATATTCTTACAGTGCAATAAAAATGAAAGTGAAAATGCATATTTACTAGATTGTTTCCATAGAAAGAAAATAACCAAATAATCAATCGTTCAATGAAAAGATTAAATGGCAGTGGTGATCTGCTTTATTCATATTAAAATAACATTCACATTTCAATCAAATATCATCTGTGCATCTGTTTTCATGACAATTAGAATATTAAATAATGTGACGTGGTGCATCAAATTCACATGAATCAAAATAATAATAATCTGTTTATGTGGGCAGGATCTGGCAACCCAAGTTGAGAAAAACATTGTTGTGCCAAAGAGGCTAATGAAATATTGGTAGTTATGGTTAGGATAAGGTTTAAATTAGGATAATGTAATGGTTAGGGGTAGTAGAAGTTAGTAGTAGTAGTAGTAGTAGTAATAATAATAATAATAATAATAATAATAATAATAATAGTAATAGTAAAAGTAATAGTAATAGTAATAATAATAATAATAATAATAATAATAATAATAATAATAATAATAGTAATAGTAATAATAATAATAATAATAATAATAATAATAATAATAATAATAATAGTAATAGTAATAGTAATAATAATAATAATAATAATAATAATAATAATAATAAATTTGACCTGTAATGCACTTTACATTTGCAACAAATTTCAAAGTGCTACAAAGTAAAAATCATCAATATAAAACATCATAAAACCAAGATTTTAAGTTCTGCTAAAAATAAATGTTTTTAGTTCTTGTTCTTTAAAGTGAAAACTTTAAATTTTCTGTGGTGCCATCAAATGGTCAGGGGAGCAAAAAGCCGATCACCCATGGTGCTGAGCTTGGTTCTGGGAATGAGCAGACGATTTGAGTTCATTGAGCGGAGAGATGGTGATGAGGCTTGTGGAGTGAGAAGCTCTCTCAGATACGGAGGAGCATTACCGTAATGTATTGGAAAGTGAGGAGGGAGACTTTATATTGAACCCTAACAGAGACAGGGAGCCATGTTAGCGTATAGTTTAGGTTTAGGTAAGTCTCCAGGAAGATAATGGAAGTTTATGAAATGCCCTCATAATTCAGGAAAACAAATGTTTGTGTTTGTATGTTCTTGTATTTCTCCCTGATGGGGACTGAAAGTCCTCATAATGATAGCAATGCATGTCAGATCTGTAAAAGTGGGGACATTCTGCTGGTTAAGATTGAAGTTTGGGTTTAAATCTACACAATCCACACATCATTGCTGTTGAAAGTTTGTGACCCCTTTATAAAGTTCTATATTTCTGCATAAATGTGACCTAAAACATCATCAGATGTTCACACAAGTCCTAAAAGTAGACAAAGAGAACCCAGTTAAACTAATGAGACACAAATATTAGACTTGCTCATTTATTTATTGAGGAAAATGATCCAATATGACATATTTGTGAGAGTAAAAACCTCTAGGATTAGCAGTTAATCTGAAGGTGAAATTAGAGTCACGTGTTTTACATCAATGTGATGACAGTCAGGTGTGAGTGGCACCTGTTTTATTTAAAGAACAGAGATCTATCAAAGTCTCCTCTTCACAACATGTTAGTAGAAGTGTATCATGAACAAAGCAGATTTGTGAGGAGCTCAGAAAAAGAGATGTTGATGCTCATCAGACTGGAAAAGGTCACAAAACCATCTCTAAAGAGTTTGGACTCCACCAATCCACAGTCAGACAGATTTTGTACAAATGTAGGAAATTCAGGACCACTGTTACCTCCTCAGGAGTCTCAACCAACAAAGATCACTCCAAGAGCAAGGCGTGTAATAGACAGCGAGGTCACAAAGGACCCCAGAGTAACTTCTAAACAACTGAAGGCCTCTCTCACATTGGCTAATGTTAATGTTCATGAGTCCACCATCAGGAGAACACTGAACCACAATGGTGTGCATGACAGGGTTGTAAGGAGAAAGTCACTGCTCTCCAAAAAGAACATTGGTGCTCGTCTGCAGTTTGTTAAAGATCACGTGGACAAACCAGAAGACTATTAGAAGAATGTTTTGTGGACGGATGAGACCAAAACAGAACTTTTGTTTTCTGGGTTTTCTATCAAAGAACGTTTAAAGAACGGTTCACCTTAAGGTTCACATACTTTCAGGCACCACTGTATGTACACACACACACACACATGTGTGAGCCTCAGTGCTTATGCCACATGTTCTTCATCTATAAGGTGTGAACGAGATGGATGTGGTTGCCAAACATCTTCTCCATGTTGCCATCGGCACCTCAGTCAGTCCATTCACCAGCTATGTGACAGATTTGGAACAGCTGGAGTATGGACAGCCACACACATGTGCACTGTTGAATAGGCTAATAGTCACTGTAATCCATTAAACGGGGATGAAACATGGGCTGGAAGCAGCACCATGTGCCTTACAGTGTCGCGGCTGATGGATTTGACTGATCCTATTCACCATTTGGAGCCTAATTGAGATGTCAGGCGGAGTGGTGAATGTGTTTGCATGCATCGGCGTGTCTCTTAACTGTTATTTATTATGGTTATTTGAACGCTTTGCTCTAGCAGCAATTAATGCTTTCCGCACATTCAGTGAATCCGACACATGGAGCCAATGTGCCGGAACAGCTATTATAAGTCTATGACATTTGCAAAACCAGAGCGTTTTTGTCTCGTCCTGTTGTAAAGGATGAAATGCTCTTAAGCAAGACCAGATAATAAAAAGCGTTGGCATAGCTGAGTTAATGGTTTCCCAGAGTTTTATGTTGGACGTATTGAAGGGATGGTGGTGGAGAGTGGAGGGTGGGATAGGGGGCAGTTTGTGGTCATGCCATCTTGCTACATCATTTTCATTTTCCTATTTACTTTTTTTTTTCATCATTACTGCACAGCAGCTGCCTTTCACATCGATAAATATCAACAAATACTCCATAATTTCTTAATAACATCTTGTTATATTAGCTTATAAGGTCTTAACAGACCACTGTATGTTTAAGGATTTTAGGATAAACACAGGTGCATCTCAATAAATTAGAAAATCATTGAAAAGTTATTTTTATGTCAGTAATTCAGTTGATATAATATATTATACAGACTCATTACACACAGAGAGTCTATTTCAAGTGTTTATTTATTTTAATGTTGATGATTAAGGTTGACAGCCAATGAAAAGCCAAAAGTCAGTATCGCAAAACATTATAATATTATTTAAAACCAATTAAAACATGATGTTCATGATGATCAGTCTGTGGCACTGTTGAGGTGGTATGGAGGTGATCAGCCTGTGACACTGTTGAGGTGGCATGGAAGTGATCAGCCTGTGGCACTTTTGAGGTGGCATGGAGGTGATCAGTCTGCGGCACTATTGAGGTGGCATGGAGGTGATCAGCCTGTGGCACTGTTGAGGTGGCATGGAAGTGATCAGTCTGTGGCACTGTTGAGGTGGCATGGAGGTGATCAGTCTGTTGCACTGTTGAGGTGGCACGGAGGTGATCAGCCTGTGGCACTGTTGAGGTGGCATGGAGGTGATCAGTCTGCGGCACTGTTGAGGTGGCATGGAGGTGATCAGCCTGTGGCACTGTTGAGGTGGCATGGAAGTGATCAGCCTGTGGCACTTTTGAGGTGGCATGGAGGTGATCAGTCTGTGGCACTGTTGAGGTGGCATGGAGGTGATCAGCCTGTGGCACTG
>BRDA01072261.1:0-22947 GCA_036984385.1 Crenuchus spilurus | reverse complement strand
GACAAAGGATGGGGATCCAAAGTTCTTACAATTAAAGGTTAATTAATATTTAGTTGCTTTTTGTAGATTTCTGCATGTGGTATTTTGCAATTCAGCTTAAAGAATGGAAGTGATATTTATTTCCTTTGATTACAAGATCTGAATTTGCATCTTGTAGAAGATGAAAGACATAACATGAAATTGTTAATTATGGGGGCAGCCATGGCCTAGTGGTAAGGATCTGGTCTTGTGACCAGAAGGTTGTCGATTCGATCCCAGGACACGACTGAAGGCACCTAACCCCCTAACTGCTCCCCGGGCGGCGGTGGATAAGGGCTGCCAACTGCTTCGAGCACAAATTCTCACAGCCATGTGTGTGTGTTTCACTGCATGAATGGGTTAAATGCAGAGGTCAAATTCCATTGTGTGAAAATCACGTTGGCAAATTGGTTCATCTTAAAGTTGACAAGACTGCTAAGACTATAGAACACTTAAGTTAATAAAATTTTATTTATCATACTAAAATGTTTAACAGCATTCAGATTCATAAGATAGATAAACCAAATTGGTTACACAATGGGTACAAAAGGAAGTCATAATTTAACATTCCTAACATGCTAAAAATACTATGACTATTATAAAAATAGAAAAGTGAACTTATAACAAGCGGACTGAATCTTCTAAATCAAGAACAAACAAAACCCATCACTTACAGGGCTATTTATATTAAGCTATTTAACTATGAACCTAAACTATCACTTTATTTTCTAACAGTTCTGATTGGGTACAGTCATAAACATCATGTCACATTTGTAGAGCAGTTTTTCTGAATTACTGGATGTTAACATTCCCAGGTTAAGTTAGTAGGTGATATTGTGGATCTCTTGCCCAGCCTTCAGCTAGCTGTGCTGAACTAGAACAGCATGACTGTCATTACATCATTTTCTGGACTTGTTGACAAACAATGAGATATTACATTAAAAACCATTCTTGTTCTGAAACAAATCCTATTCTACAAATAGTTTTACATTTGAAATAATTAAATCATGAACTTCCAAAGTACAAGCAACACAATCATACCAACAGGAATTATAACACAATGGTTGGTTCATCTTATTCAAATTTACAGGCAGAAACTAAAGTCTGCAAAGTCTGAAACAAAAACAGTGAAGAAATGAAGCACAGAAGCAAAGCTAACTCTGTAGACTATTATGAAAACAATGACTGGCGTGTTTTTACACCTTGTAACTGACAACTTGGATGAAATTACATCAGTTTTTGTGATACAACACCTAGCACACCATGTGTCATATGGAAGAATCCTGTTTCTGGATTTCAGTTCAGCATTCAACAAGATAATCCCAAAAACTCTCTCATCCCAACTCTCCCAGCTCACTGTGTCTTCTGCCATCTGTAAGTGGATCACCAGATTCCTGACATTCAGGAAGCAGGTTGAGCTGAGGGAGATTACATCTAGTATACAGACTGTAAGCAATAGTGCTCCTCAAATATGTGTACTCTGCTCACTGCTTTTCTCTATCTACACCAGTGACTGCTCTCCTGTGTGAATACGCTGATGTTGTTGGAGATGACTCTGACGATTAAAACTCTTCCCACACTCTGTACAGTAATAAGGTTTCTCTCCTGTGTGAATACGCTGATGTTGTTGTAAATGACTTTGACGATTAAAACTCTTCCCACACTCTGTACAGTAGTAAGGTTTCTCTCCTGTGTGAATACGCTGGTGTACTTGTAGATGACTCTGTTGAGCAAAACTCTTCCCACACTCTGAACACTGATATGGTTTCTCTCCTGTGTGGATACGCTTGTGTCTTTGTAGATGACTCTGTTGAGTAAAACTCTTCCCACACTCTGAACACTGATACTGCTTTACTCCTGTATGAATACGCTTATGTTTTTTGAGATTACTCTGGTCAGTAAAACTCGTCCCACATTCTGTACAGTAATACGGTTTCTCTCCTGTGTGAATACGATGGTGTACTTGTAGACTACTTTGTTGAGTAAAACTCTTCCCACACTCTGTACACTGACGCTTGCTTGTTGTTTCTGTGAGTTCCTGCATTTGTCTGCAAGTCATTTCATAATGGAGAGCATCACATGATGTTTCAGTATCAGAAGTTATTCTGGATGCCATATTCTCTTCTTTTATCTCTGCTGATTTCAGCATGGTGAAGTATTCCTCTTAGTAGTAGCTCTTGAGGTCTTTGTGGAAGCTCACACCAGGAACAGAAGACAGCTTTCAACAAGATGTTCACTCCTGTAGGAGAAAAACAAAAAAGTAAAATGTTCTCTAAAGTAACTTTTTCATTGCATACTTTAAGTGTCCTCCAGAAACAACACTTCCATTATGTTGTGGCTTGCTTCCATTGTGTTGTAAGTGGGTTTGGAGCATTTTTATTCATTTTCTGTATTTGCATTACGTCTCTGAATTGACAGCAAATTTGTTAACTGAAGAGCAGGTGTTGTCATTTTGACTGAAGTGTTTGGTTAAATTTGCAATGTATTCATAAAATGTAGCATAAAAGAACTCATTTGGAGATGTTTTGAGATTTTATAGCATGTTCTTAATTTGCACTATGCATTTTCTCTCTGCCACAATAAGTAACGGATTAAAAATATTTTGGAGATGCACTGCTTAGTTTGATTAAACGAGGGGGGGGAGGTGGGGGGGTAGTGTGACATACTTTCTCACATCTTCTATGACGGAAGTTCCTCAGCGAACAGATCCTGAGTGTTATGAACTTTCATATTCCAACAACTGACCAGCTCCTAATTTACAAAACAAATTTTGTGTTCCAATAATTAGTGCTAAAGGTATTCAAATCAATAAAATGATATGGGTTCCCACTAAAGGTGGGCAAAACTGGAAATTTTGGTATCGATCCGATACCAGGTAAATACAGGGCCAGTATCGCCGATATTGATACCGATACTTTTAATATTTAAGCTTCATACATCCAAAGGATCCAAAAGACCTAGGATAGAATTTCACCAAACATTGTAGGTGACAAAATACTTTACCACAATCAACATTTTTGTTTAGAAACAATTGAACAGTAACAAAACAAAGTTTGCCTTAACATTAGGAAAATAAATCTTTTTGGAGGTAGAAAAGTAGAAACCACAATACAAAAATAAAATAAAAATTCTCCCCTCACTAGACATCTTTTCTAGTTTTCTAGTTCTTTCTTTTTTTGTTTCTTTTTCAGATAGAACTGTTCTATGGAAAAATAAAAAATAAGATTTTTTCTTGCTTTCAGTGCAATTCTGTTTTTTTTCTTAAATAAACAGAGTGTAAAAAATATCATTCAACACAAGTTAAAACTAAATTTCCTGAGGTAGAGGGCTGACAAACCACAGTACAACAAAATTAACACACCACAACAAATACTGTAAACAGTTTCAAACTTATTCTGTTTTTCAAGTTGAACAATACAATAAAATAATAAATTTCTTCCTTTCAGTGCACTGCTCTGTTTTTTCTTAAAAAAAAAAAGAGTGTAAAAAATATAACTTAAAGCTAATTTAAACAATCTTAGAGGAGACCGCTGAGTGGGCGGGCCAGGCTGAGAGCTGCATGGCTGTTTGGCTGGTGCCACTGAGCCACGAGACGGTGCAACAGCAAAAGACGAGAGTGGGGAAAAGCGACGGGAGGGTGCGCTGCTCCGTGCTGTGTGACAGCCCAGCACTGCTCTTACAGAGAAGTAGACTTTGATGAATCCGTCTTTGCAACAGTCAGTGCGTGCGGGAGAGAAAAAAGCTTGAGTATCAATCTTTTTACACAAGTATTGCTCGATACCAATACCAGCGTTGGTATTGATATTTGGATCGATCTGCCCACCTCTAGTGCCCACATTTATGCACCTGCCTAATTTTGTTTAAATAATTATTGCACACTATCTGTAAATCGTATAAACTTCATTTCACATCTCAAATATCACTGTGTTTGTCTGCTATATTTAACTGAAATTGCTGATCTGAACAACCAATGATTTATAAAGGAAAATCATGAAAATTAATGGGGGTGCCTAAACTTTTTCATACCATTGTATAATGTCTCTGCTGACATAGATTAACTTAACATTTAATCAGTGTTGCCAAGTCTGCTTATTATAAGCGACTTTGGGCTTGTTTTTTTCTAAAATCGCTTGCAAATCTTGTGAGTCGCGGTTTTTTGGGCTTGTTTTTGAACATGACATCGCTTATTTGGGCTTGTTTTTCTTTCCGAGTGAAACTTTTTGATTATCTCCCAGCTCCCCATAAGAAACCAAAAGACGAATAATAGGTCATTTGTCCCTTCCAAGCCCCTGTTTTCTGTTTATCGCTCCCGCCCAAGTTGACCAGTCACACACACCCAAACACACACACACAGCAGGCAGGCAGCCAGGCACAGCCCAGAGTGACGAGGCAGCATAAGAATAAGTTCGAGTAAGTGGGGAAATATGGAAAAATATATAATAAAGATTGGGAAAAAAAGCGCACTGAAAGAATGGCTCCGACCTCAGATGGGAGATTCAAAATGCACTTTTCTTTTGATCAGAGCTTAAAAGATTTTGTTATTCAAAGAATAAGTTTTTAAAATAATTTATTAAATAAATTAAGTTATTAAATTTTTTTATATTAAAAGTGTTTAGCATAATGTTTTTGTTGTCTATGTATAATGTCATAATCAATATTTACCTTTATACTGTTTAAAAGTGGCCTCTGTTTTACAAAATGTGTTGGGTTGCCAGTTTTTTTTTTTTGGGCTTGTTTTCATAGAGCTGGTTGCTTGTTTTTATCGTGAGATCTGGCAACACTGTATTTAATGTCCACATACAGTTACATAACTGGATGTGTCAGATGTCCATGCCCATGCTTAGTATAGGTGTATTTAATTCAGAGAATCTTTTAAATTAACTTTATATGTTATTTATATGTCGGCTCCCCCCTTATCTTCAGATGACCTCGAGAGGCGCCTGGAGATTTAACCTCCCCTGAGGAATGTCTTCACAGAGACTCTATCTCTCCCCTTCCCTCGTTAACCTAAACAAAGTTGGACTTTGTGGACTTTCTGGAGTAATTCAAGGTTGTCTCTATGGCAACTCTGTGGCCTCGCTGCCATCTGAGGACTTTTGAACACAGACTGACTTGCTGCAGGCAGTGTGCTGGTCCGGCTGCCCCCCCCACCCATCCTCTCCTGAACTGAACCAAACGTCTTCATCAGCTTATGTCTTGTTTATATGTGCTATGCTAAGAGTTTTTTTTACATGGTCACATGTTTACATGTGCTTCATGTTTTTTTTTTCTCTTATTCCCCCTCCCCTTCTTTCTTTCTGTCTTCCTAGGTGAGCGCCGTAATTGGCTGCCCTCCTGGCAAATGCAAATGCAAATGTTGGGGCCTCTGTTTTGTTGTACTTGTACTTGTACTTGCACAATGACAAATAAACATTATCTTACTCTTACTCTTACTTACTTATATGTAGCATTTATGGGTTAAATGCGGAGGTCAGATTTCATTGTGTCAGATTCCAGTCTAATCTAAACCAATGTGTTTCTTCATGTAACTCTTCCATCCCCTACTCTGTGTTGTTCATAATGCTCTACATTGATTATAATTAAGCCCTGAACAGAAACCTTGGCCATTGTCACATGAATAGCGTTCATGTCAAATAAAGTTATCCTATTCAATGTTATTGATGTGACATGGCCAAGGAACTCAGGACACAGTGTGCTTACATGCACTTAATAATCTGATCATATTCAGATGTCTGAAGTTAGATGATTATTCAATTAGTCTCGTAAACAGTATACTCTGACTTCTTAGATCAAACTAAGGTCTAGAAATCAGATAAAGACTGCAGGATTTAAGCTCAGTAATCTAATCTCAGTGCATGGCTACACTTATTCTGATCTCCTTTGGATTTGTCAGTCTGTACATGCATGACAACAGACTGTGATATCAGGAATACACAAACACTGATCAGCACAGCTCCTGTGACACAACAAAACACATTTATAATGATGCTCATGTTGTATATTAATATTTTCAGGTAAAGTGGCTCAATGTTTTTTTTTTAAGCTGAGGTATGAAATTTACACTGAACATGACTTCTGTTATTTTATTGGCTGGTTGTAAAGTAGAAATCTGATTATTGTCTGACTCATGTAGACACTGAGTTTCACCAAAATCTGTTTACTCAAGTGTATGTAAACATATTTACTGCATTACACAAAAAATCTGACTAACTAATCTTGCAGTTATTAGATGAAGTGCAAGTAAACACACCCACTGATTTTTGCATTGAGCTGTCCTAAATGTACACATTTCTCTCTACTATAGCAGGTCTACTCTTATAATCTTGGTATCATTATGTTCGTTCTCAGACACTCTCTGAGACCGAAAAGCATTGACCATTGATAATTTTCTAAATGTCTAGAAATCTCAGTTTCTTTATTAAACACAGATTAATATAAACACAGTGTGTCCTAGTCTAAGTCCTGTGAGAACAACTGCTGGACTCCACTCAGATCTCTCAGCTACACTAAACCAACCTGCTGCTCAATCACATGTAGATGTTTACCTCAGTGTTTGTGTTCAGTCGGTCACAACAGCCGCACACGTACTAGATCACTTCCTGATCGTCTCGCACACCGTTTAGTGATCTTGTGGTTTCATCTCCTCCAGCTCCCACATAAACTAATAGTCTCTGAAGATGAAACAGGACGCTGGGATTGTCCAGACTGATCTTCATAGC
This sequence comes from Crenuchus spilurus, assembly GCA_036984385.1. Taxonomy (NCBI): domain Eukaryota; kingdom Metazoa; phylum Chordata; class Actinopteri; order Characiformes; family Crenuchidae; genus Crenuchus; species Crenuchus spilurus. The sequence goes on along the minus strand of BRDA01072261.1, from coordinate 16,210 downwards.
AACTAGTAAGTCAGTGCAGTGGATCAGAAAAGCTCATTCTTCTCCCACAACTAGAGATGGTTCAGTACTGAAGCTTCGGAGCCCGTTTGACTTTTCCAACACTCGCTGATTCGACACAATGTACCGGAGCTTGTATTGAGTCACTCTCACGTGGCTGTGCAGTTTGAAGCTTCGAAAACGACAATGAATCACCGGAAATGGACGGGGCAATATTAAAGGGACAGTTAAGTCTTTTCTTTTAAAATGGAATCTTCTACATCAAATAAGCGCTCCAAAGCGTGGATAAATGTTAATAAAATATCTAGAAATTGTGTAAATACTAAACATAATGTATCTTATTGTGTTATTTTACATAAAACCATAAAGAGTCTCATTCTAATGAAATGTCGTATTATTAAAGGTGTGATGTCATGTGTTCCCATTAGTTATCTTTTAATAACAATTTAAATGTTCTTAAACAAAAAAGAAAATCATAATTCCCATAATGCAGTGCATGCATATTAACTCTTCACACTTTTAGCACAGTTGGACATATACTGTTTGGTTAAAGCTGATCTACTGAACCTCCAGCTCAGTGACTTTGATATTAAATTCAGTTAAAAATAACACTTTAATATCATTATTTGTCTTATGATGAGTTAAAAATGTCAAACTCTATTCAGTTTACCTGCCCTGTTAAAAAATCCTGTATATTCTACGGCATTTTGTTTATTAAAAAGGTGGATGGATGGATTGATATGCTATTTTATTATTTCTCAATCTTTAACTGTATTTTGCAATGCACCATGGGTACACAAAAGAAATACATTAATTAGCAGCATTGTTTACAATAGATAAACAATTACAAGAAGTGGTGTGCTCACTGTAATTTGCCCAGTTTTACAGTAAAATACAGTGAACTTTGCACTGTGGGATTGTGCAGCGAGAGCAACTAGCTTGCAAACAGCTTTCTGACAGTCTGTTAAGTTGGTAAGTACCACTTTATATTTATTCTTTTCAAACTAAACATTCATTCTAAGGTTAAGTAATGGTTCATCATAGTCTCAAGGTGAAGTCATAAACATTTTACTAGAAAAAATATTCCAGTAGTTTCTATACAAATTATATTTGAATATTGGGCAAACAAGCATGGAAAAAAGCATCTTAAACTTCACCTGAACATAAAATTTCATCTTAACCTGAGCCAAAGCCTACCATCAAACTTAACTAAACCAAACATGAACTTCACAATGTATGCTGCAAAACATTAGAATCAGCATCGCTTTGAGTAGAATGTATATTCAGTTCCTTTCTTTATATTTGTGCATGTGGTATTTTGCAACTCATCATAAAGAACGCAAGAAATATTTATTTGCTTTGATTACCAGATCTGTAGAAAATGAAAGACATAGATTAAATCATCAAAGTAGACAAAAGACTGCTAAGACTATACAACACTAATGTTAATACAATTTTATTTCTGTTATCATCCCAAAATGTTTAACAGCATTCAGATTCATAAAATAGAAAAAACAAATTGGTTACACAATGGGTATAAACAGGAACACATAACTTTACATTCCGAATACGTTAAGAATACTACAACTATTATTAAAAATAAAAAAGTGAACTGCTAAGAACTGCATCTTCTAAACGAAGAACAAACAAAACCCATCACTTACAGGGCTATTTATATGATGCTAGTCAACTATGAACCTAACTAACCCTAGGTTTATTTTCTACCAGTTCTAATTGGGTACAGCCATAAAAATGAAAAGAATTAAGAGAAGAAAAATAAAGATCACGGCATTATTTGTAAAGCAGTTTAATGAATTAACATTCCCCACTTAACTTACTAGGTGAAACTGTGGATCCACTGCTCATCCTTTACGTAGTCAATCAATTAGAACTAGAACAGCATGGCTGTAATTACATCATTTCTGTTCACTGGACTGGTTGAATAACGTCAATTGTGAGATTTTACATTAAAAACACTTGTTAATAACTTCTTTAAAATGCAACAAATTCTGCTCTACAAAAAGTTTTGCATTTGAAATAATTTATTAAATTACGAACATCCAAAGTACAAGAAACAAATTAATTGTTAAATAATCATGATTCTGGATTTCAGCTCAGCATTCAACAAAATGAACCCAGAAATTCCCTCATCCAAACTCTCCCAGCTGACTGTATCTCCTGCGATCTTTACATGAATTACTAGATTGCTGTCATTCAGGAAGCAGCAGGTTAAGCCGAGGAAAATTACATTTAGTATACAGACTGACAAGGACGTGTACTCTGCCTACTGCTTTTCTCACTATACATAAATTATATTTATATTTACATTCTACACCAATGACTGCTCTCCTGTGTGAATATGCTGATGTCTTTGGAGATGAATTTGTTGAGTAAAACTCTTCCCACACTCTGTACAGTGATATGGTTTCTCTCGTGTGTGAATACGCTGATGTTGTAGGAGATTAAACTGTTGATTAAAACTCTTCCCACACTCTGCACAGTGATATGGTTTCTCTCCTGTGTGAATACGCTGATGTAGTTGGAGATTGCTCTGTCCAGTAAAACTCTTCCCACACTCTGTACAGAGATACGGTTTCTCTCCTGTGTGAATACGCTGATGTAGTTGGAGATTGCTCTGTCCAGTAAAACTCTTCCCACACTCTGTACAGAGATACGGTTTCTCTCCTGTGTGAATACGCTGATGTAGTTGGAGGTTGCTCTGTACAGTAAAACTCTTCCCACACTCTGTACAGTGATACGGTTTCTCTCCTGTGTGAGTATGCTGATGTCTTTGGAGATGAATCTGTTGAGTAAAACTCTTCCCACACTGTGTACAGTGATATGGTTTCTCTCCTGTGTGAATACGCTGATGTTGTAGGAGATTAAACCGTTGATTAAAACTCTTCCCACACTCTGTACAAAGATACGGTTTCTCTCCTGTGTGAATACGCTGATGTAGTTGAAGATTGCTCTGTACAGTAAAACTCTTCCCACACTCTGTACAGAGATACGGTTTCTCTCCTGTGTGAATACGCTGATGTAGTTGGAGATTATTCTGTACAGTAAAACTCTTCCCACACTCTGAACATTGATACGGTTTCTCTCCTGTGTGAATACGCTGATGTAGTTGGAGATTATTCTGTACAGTAAAACTCTCCCCACACTCTGTACAGTGATACGGTTTCTCTCCTGTGTGAGTACGCTGATGTCTTTGGAGATGACTTTGACTATTAAAACTCTTCCCACACTCTGTACAGTCATATGGTTTCACTCCTGTGTGAATATGCTGGTGTGTTTGAAGACTACTCCGTTGAGTAAAACTTGTCCCACATTCTAAACATTGATATGGTTTCTCTCCTGTGTGAATACGCTGGTGTTTTTTGAGAGTACTATGTACAGTAAAACTCTTCCCACACTCTGTACAGTGATATGGTTTCACTCCTGTATGAATACGATGATGTTGTTGGAGATGACTCCTGTTAGAAAAACTCTTCCCACACTCTGTACAGTCATATGGTTTCACTCCTGTGTGAATACGCTGGTGTTTCTTGAGAGTACTCTGTACAGAAAAACATTTCCCACACTCTGTACACTGATGTTTGCCTGTTGTTTCTGTGGTTTCCTGCATTTGTCTGCAATACCCATCAGAAAGGCGAGGATCACATGGTATCTGAATATCAGACGTTATTCTGGATGCCATATTCTCTTCTTGTATGTCTGCTTATTTCAGAATGGTGATGTATTCCTCTTAGTAGTACATCTTAAAATCTTTGTGGAAGCTCACACCAGGAAACGAAGATGACTTTAAACAGGTTGTTGATCACTCCTGTAGGAGAAAAACATAAAAAACGAAGTAAAATGCACATGTAATATAAGATTGACAAACAATGTGGTCACTTCTTGGGGACAATATATGTAAGCAAATGTTTTTAGGCAATCTAATTGAATCAAATCAAATCTAAGCCAACAGGCCTTTCTCACAAAAACAAACAAACAAACAAAAAAAAGGTTCCAGGTTGTCCTGGAAGATCTGCATTTTTGTAATTTCACCATGGAACAATTTTCACTTTTTCGCATGCACCCATTTTTTCCTTCTGCTCATCATCAGCCAGAAAACCATGAAAACACATACTGTTGTTTTTGTTTTGAGTTCAAACACATCAGTACACTGCAAAAGATATTGTTCAAATAACTATCATCACTGTTTACTGTCTATCGTCACTGTTTACTGTTTAGCGGAACTAACTTTACCCGGCAACGAGAGCTTCCAGAATAAAGAATGCTGTAATGGAATATGTAATGGTGTATGATTCATAATCCCCTGTTTTTACTTTAATGTTTGATTCTCATATGCTGAATACTGCAGGCTTTTGTGAGTGAACAGAGTAGAATAGTTTTTGCACCTGGGCTGATAACAGAAATATGCAGAAATACAGAAATAGAAATAGTTTTTCTCTATGCTAGAGCTGAGGGGAGTTTTGCATGGTGCCAGCCAGAGCTGGATACAACATTACACACACATAGCAATATTACACACACACATATTACACACACACATAGTAATATCACACACACACACACACATAGCTTCTGCTGATTTACAAAAAGAGAGGGCACTCTCTTTTTGGGCACACTGCGCACTGCTGGCTTAGTTAGACAGGAAATAGGTAGCTAGTACTCTGCTTATGCTTTTGTACTATGTAGATATTATTGAATAAACACTCTTTTACTACTCAACCTTCAAGGATTCAGTCTGTTAATCCAAAATTCCACCACAATGCGGAAGCATGAAAAGGGCCTATTTGTTTCCTCATGTAACACTTTACATGCATTTAATAATCTGATCATATTCAGATATCTGGAATTAGACGATTATTCAATTAGTCTTGTAACCAGTATACTCTAACTTCTTAGATCAAACTAAAGTCTAAAAATCAGGTAAAGAGAGCAGGACTTAAGCTCTGTACTCTAATCTCAGTGCATGTGTACTCTTATTCTGATCTCTTTTGGATATGTCAGTCTACATACATGACAATAGACTGCAATATCATCAATACACAGTGATTAGCACAGCTCCTGAGACACAACAACTCAACTCAACTTTATATAGCACTTTTAAAGCCACATTTAATGAGCCACATTTAATGAGTGCTGCACAGGGGGAAAAAAACTAAAAAACAATGAAAAACAGAACAAAGAACAAACACAGTAAAAAGCTACAAATCAATAAAAGTAACAGAAAATAGAAAAATCATAAAAACTACTAAAATACTCATAAAATAAAAGTCTCACGCTGGGTAAAAGCCAAGGCATAAAAAACCAAGTGGGAGTGTGCAGATGGAGTAGCTCAGAGAGGTAAGGTGGGGCAAGTCCATTTAATGATTTAAAAACAAATAAAAGAATCTTAAAATGAATTCTAAAATGCATGTGTAGCCAATGGAGGGAGGCCAGGAGTTATGTGCTCCCTCTTTTGCACTCCAGTCAACAGTCTGGCAGCAGCACTCTGTACTAACTGGAGGCGTTTGAGGGAGCAGTGGCCGACTCCAAAATAAAGTGCATTACAGTAATCCAGCCGAGATGTAATAAAAGCATGGATTACTGTTTCAAAATGCTCACATGCAAGGATTGTAACAAAACACATTTATAGTGATGCTCATGAAGCATGTACATTTTTTCAGGTAAGTGGCTCAGTGTTGTTTTTTTATTTTTTAAAGGTATTTTTTGGAGGTATGAAGTTTAGGTTGTACATGACTTGGCTGGTTGTAAAGTTGAGGTCTGATTACTCATGTAGACACCGAGTTTCCCCAAAATCTGTTTACTCAAGTGCATGTAAACATATTTACTGCATTACTGATGAAATCAGATTTTCAGTTATTGGATGATAAAGTGCATATAAACATACTGATCTTTGCCTTGAGCTGCCCTAAATGTACATTCTTCTTTACTCTAGCAGGTCTACTCTTATAATCTCTATACCATTATGCTCATTCTCAGACACTCTCAGAGACCCAAAAGCATTGATTATTTTTTGTCTATAAAGCTCAGTTTCTTTATTAAATACAGATATATTTGTGATAGATTAATATAAACACATCCTAGTCTAAGTCCTGTGAGAACAACTGCTGGACTCCACTCAGATCTCTCAACTACACTACACCAACCTGCTGCTCAATCACATGTAGATGTTTACCTCAGTGTTTGTGTTCAGTCGGTCACAACAGCCGCACACGTACTAGATCACTTCCTGATCGTCTCACACACCGTTTAGTGATCTTGTGGTTTTATCTCCTCCATACGTGGTGCCCACATAAAATAATAGCCTCTGAAGATAAAGCAGGACGCTGGGATTGTCCAGACTGATTTTTAAGCTAGGACATCCGTGATCAGTGGATCAGCAGAGCTCATTCTTCTCCCACAACAAGTGATGGTTCAGTACCGAAGCTTCGGAGCTCGTGTCACTTTTCCAACACTCGCTGATTCGACACAATGTACCGGAGCTTGTATGGAGTCACTTACCTTCACGTGACTATGACATTTGAAGCTTTGAAAACGACTCAACGGATGATTCACCAGAAATGGGCGGGACGAGTTCAAAGCTTTGACGCTGTCCCATCTCACTGAATATTTAAGAGACAGTAAAGTAAACTTTTATATCAAATAAGCGCTCCAAAGCGTGGAGAAATGTAAATAAAATATAGAGAAATAGTGTAAAATGTATCTTATTGTGTTATTTTGCATAAAACCATAGTCTTATTCTATTGAAATGTCACATTTTAAAGATGTGATGTCAGCTGTGTACCCATGAGTTCTCCTTTAATAACAACTTAAATGTTCTTAAATAAAAATAATGGCATCATAACTTAGTTTGGGCTCTGAACACTAACTCTTCTGTATTATGTTCTTTTCCCAGTTCACCATACACAATCACTTAAATCACACAGTCACTAAACTCCAGCAATGTTTCCTCACATCATATTTTCAAAATTTGTAGGTGGTTTTTATATTCCCTATAAAGTCATGGTTTCATGATTCACAGATGAGTGGTTACATTGTGGCTAATATATGACTGATATTTATTTTTTTACCTTATACATTCTACAATTAATAACAACATTCAAGAATTTATTACAGCAATTTAAGAAATAAACACTATTTTATTGATCCAAACAAACACAAGTTGAACTGTAAAACCACGCAAATGGTAGGGGACTGAGACCTCCTTTGTCCCAGTGGGGAATTGCTGGTTCCCTTAACCATAGTGCTGCTTGAAGGGAGAGAGGTATCTGGCTGGGTTAAGGTGTCTTGTAGAGAAGGGGCTGTGAACTCTGTAAGCCACTCACGGCATTGTTGTAATCTTCAGTCATTAGACTCTTCCACTGCAACATAAGGAAGTACTGTAAGGGTGCACTGCTGACAGCTTTCCTAAAATTAGATTCTAAAATGTTGAATGTACATTGCCTTATTTAAATGATCACAAAATACAGAGTCATGACTTCTGTGTCATGGTGTGTATTGTATCACCAGGTTCTTGCCAATACACAGCACTATTCACACTCTGATAAAAGAACTATGATGATCATGTCTTAGATTATCAGATTTAATCTGAATAAAATGGACACACTGCTGTGCATGTAATCATGGTGAGTGATGTGTTGTGTTTATATGAAACTGTTTAATGTTAAATTGTGCTGTTCAGGTCAATCTGGGTTCATTTCTTGTCAGGTTCAATGCAGCTGAAATAGTCGGTAGACTTCAGTTCCTTCACAGGAATGGAACAACGCAAAATACCCCTCAAAAACAGGCAGAACAACATTCAACTCTCTCATTTTTGGAATCTGGCCTCAAGTTAAAATATACAAAATGTTCCACTTACCGGGGGGCACGGTGGCGTAGTGGTTAGCACGTTCGCCTCTCAGCGCTGGGGTCTTGGGTTCGATTCCCCATCTGAGCGGAGTTTCCATGTTCTCCCCGTGTCTGCGTGGGTTTCCTCTGGGGTCTCTGGTTTCCTCCCACAGTCCAAAAAAAAGACATAGAGGTCAGGTGAATTGGCTACTCTAAAAATTGTCCGTAGGTGTGTCTGTGTGTGTGTGTGTCACCCAGCGATGGACTGGCGCCCTGTCCTGGGCTTAGTTGAATAGTGTAATGCCCTGCCCTGCGCCCAGTGAGGGGGTGGGGGACTAACCGCAACCCTAATAAGGATTAAGCGGGTGTGTTAATGAATGAATGAATGAATGAATGTTCCACTTACCCCCATATGTCATTATTCACACAACACATGTCAGGAATCCAAATTATGCTTCTTTGGAATTGGAACTCAGGCTAATATTGCTAACAAAAAAACACTAGAACTAAATAGTCACCTAAATAGCTCTGTTGTTTCTATGAAAATATATCACCAACATGACTCTAAACCATCTCAATCATAAAGTCTTATAGACTCAGTGCTGGTGCTTGACCTGTGGGTGCCCCACGGGCATTGTATTATATACTATGGTGGCTCAGTCCAATAAATCAGTGACCACCTTTGTCCTGAGAATGAACCACCAGCCATATAGAACTACAGTCAGTTACTGTAAACCTACACTTATATGCACCTGATGTATTTAGTGTTTTTACTGATAAAATGACCAAAACATGTAGATACATCTGACTAACATTTTCAAAATTTTAACAATATATTTAGAAGATGTAGAAAACCATGCAGAGCAGCAAAGAGTATTAGGACCTTGTTCACATGGATGAAGTAACCACACAGGGATGATCAGACTATGTGACTGTGCCACATGCATATTTATTTTTTAAAAACGTGATTGGTGATACTGTAGATGAGGTTTATATACATACATATTGAGTGAGAGAGAGAAAGAGAGAGAGAGAGAGATGATAGAACTATAGGGTTCTAATCAATCCCTTTGGTCTTGTGACATATTGGACTGGTCAGCATGTCAGATCACCACACTCCAAATCATCAGTAGTAAGATGAAGGGGTTTGTCAATGTTTGCTGTGCCCACTGTGACACAGCTAGCTAATGGTAACTGATATCAGAGAATAAACACAATGATTTAGATTGCTCGGTTATGCTAACGCTAGTGAAAAACACAACTGAGATAAAAGTGAACAAAAGCTGTTTTTTTTCTCCAGAGTAAAAGTTTGTAGAGAAGTGTTGCTGTGTTGGTTGGAGTTTAATGGACTTTCTGAAATGTGCATTTCATAAAGATTATGAGACACATCTTTTCTTCTCTAATTTGATTATATATATATAATCTATTAGATATTCAAATAATCTTAATTATAGGAGTCATAACTGTTTTATACAGAATTTTGGGTGGTTAAAATATAGCTTGCTATTTTTTGGGGGGGAAATAGTCAGAAATGCTCAGATCTCTAAAAATAAATAATCCTCCTGATTGTGGATTATTTGGAAAATAAGTTAACTTTTGTCAAGCACAAGCTGCAGCATTAAAATCATGTTAGAATCACCACAACATAATTAGACTGGCCTGACCAGGGTTTCCAGCAGCCAATGTCAGAAACCTGTCCTCCACAAGTTTTCTAAAACACACTGATAGCTTCAGTTTCTAGTGTGGAATTTCCAGTTTACAATGTGAACTACTGAACACATGAATCCTTCAACAGTTCATTATAAAACCAGGTCCAATCCTCTCAGATCTGAGGAGTTTGAGCTGAGAGCTGAGGCCAGAGCAGCACTTTTTATGTAAGCTCGGAGAAAAATTGAGATACAAGACAAACACACATATCAAAGAAGTCCAAGCACATACACGCACAAACTGTAGCTATGCTTTTATCATTTTTTAATCTCCAGCTTGCCTCTTTTTTAGATGACATTCTCACATGTCAGACTCATTCCTCTCATCACACTAGATGACGTCAGGCCCTTCACCCAACATTCATACAACAGATCAAGAAGAATGATTATGTTTTGCTGCTGAAGTGTAGATATGCTGGGCCCTTATACTAGCTGAGATTTGCTTTGTAAGTATGACTTGGATATTATTATTATTGTGTGTCTGAATCAGTTTGCAATATGGGAACTTTAATCAAGACTTTATTGGACATTATTAGACTGTTTTATTATTGTCACTTACATAATGTTTATACATAACATGTGGAGAACCTTCAAATAACAAAAGGTTGGTGAAATGTGTTGGTCTTAGATGAAGCAGTGAGTGGTCAGGTTAAGCTGAGTTCAGTGAAGTTACTTTACCACCATTACCCAGCAAGAACTGTGGTGGTATTCTACACTAGGCTGTCTCCATTAAGTGTTAAGATGTGGGTGACTTGAACTACCACTCCCTGCTAATGGAGCTGGACATATTCTGGATGAAATTAACACTGACCAAATTGGAAAACAATACAATCTGGAGTGACCATAAATATGAAAAATCGAGAGTTTACAAAGCATTAAGAAACTCTTAGGATTAGCTTAGTTATCTTTTCAAGAAAATTGCTGCATCACTTTAAGAGTTTTATTTTATACATCTGTTATTAATCAAGGTTGCCAGGTCCAGAAATCCCCTCGAGCTCAATGCCTATCAGAAGTCCGCCATACACAATCCTAAACTAGCCCAAAATCTAAAGCATCTAACCGTGTTTTTTTTAAGTAGCACTGGTGTTCTATTCTTAAGTCATCTTTAAGTGTTACTAAATATTATTATTAAATATGGTAGTGTAAGATAATCAGAGAGCGCAAAATACCTACATTTTTTCCTTTTTCAGTTTTGTTACTATAAGAGCTGTATGACTGCCACGGTACATTTCAAAAGAGGCCAAACCTCCACCACCTCTGAAACTTTACCCAAGGCTCTTGACAGGAAAAAACAAACCTGGCAACTTTTTAAAAAAAATTACTGGACTGAATTGTTCCCATTTTCTCCAAAAAGCTAACCTCTGTTAGAGGATGGGCAATGGGTGGGGATCCAAAGTTCTTATAATTAGAGGTCAATGAATATGCAATTCCTTTTTGCAGATTTGTGCATGTGGTATTTTGCAATACATCATAAAGAACTCAAGTAATATTTATTTTCTTTGATTACAAGATCTGATCTTACATCTGTTGTAGATGAAAGACATAACAGATGAAATCATCAAAGTAGACAAAAGACTGCTAAGGTTATACAACACTTATGTTAATACAGTTTTATTTCTGTTATAATTCCAAAACTATTAACGGCATTCAGATTCATAAAATAGAAAAAACAAATTGGTTACACAATGGGTATAAAAGGAAGTCATAACTTTACATTCCTAACATGTTAAGAATACTATGACAATTATTAAAGTAGAAAAGTGAACTTATATGAAATGAATCTTGTAAATCAAGAACAAAAATGATCACTTACAGGACTATTTATATGAAGTTATCTAACTATGAACCTACCTAACCCTATTTTCTAACAATTCTGATTGGATACAGCCATAAACAAGAAAAGATTAAAGAGAATAATAAGAAACATCATGTCAAAATTTGTAGAGCAGTTTGATGAATTACTGAATGTTAACATTCCCCAGTTAAGTTACCAGGTGATAATGTGGAACTACTGCCCACCCTTCAGCTAGACGTGCAACTACAACTAGAACAGCATGGCTGTGATTACACCATTTCTGGACACTGGACTGGTTGAGGAATGGAGATTTTACGTTAAAAACATTGTGAAGCCCTTCTTTAAACTGCATCAAATTCTGTTCAACAAAAGGTTTTGCATGTGAAATAATTGATTAAATCATGAACATCCAAAGTACAAGCAAACTATTAATTATTAAAGAATCATCTCTCTTTATTTCAGCTCAGCATTCAACAAGATAATCCCAGAAATTCTCTCATTCAAACTTTCCCAGCTCACAGTATCTCCTGCCATTGGCCAAGTGACCAAATTCCTGACATTCAGAAAGCAGCAGGTTGAGCTGAGGGAAATTACATCTAGTATACAGGCTGTCAGCACTGGTGTTCCTCAAAGATGTGTACTAATCCCACTGGTTTTCTCCCTTTACATCAATTACTGCGCTCCTGTGTGAATACACTGATGTTGCTGGAAATTACTCTGACGCTTAAAACTCTTCCCACATTGTGTACAGTGATACGATTTCTCCTTTGTGTGAATACGCTGATGTATTTGGACACTACTCTGTGCAGTAAAACTCTTCCCACACTCTGAACAATAATATGGTTTCTCTCCAGTATGAATACGCTGATGTGTTTGGAGACTACTCTGTACAGTAAAACTCTTTCCACACTCTGTACAGTGATACGGTTTCACTCCTGTGTGAATACGCTGGTGCTGTTGGAGATTACTCTGTTGAGCAAAACTTTTCCCACACTCTGAACAGTGATACGGTTTGTCTCCTGTGTGAATACGCAAGTGTAATCGAAGATGAGTCTGACGATTAAAACTCTTCCCACACTCTGTACAATGATATGGCTTCACTCCTGTGTGAATACGCTGGTGTAATTGGAGATGGCCCTGTTGAGTAAAACTGTTCCCACACTCTGTACAATGATACGGCTTCACTCCTGTGTGAATACGCTGGTGTTTTTTGAGACTACTCGGTACAGGAAAGCTCTTGTCACACTCTGTACAGTAATACGGTTTCACTTCTTTGTGAATACGCTTGTGTTGTTGAAGATTACTCTGTTTATTAAAAGTCTTCCCACACTCTGAACACTCATACGGTTTCACTCCTGTGTGAATAAGCTGGTGTCGTTGGAGATCAATGTTTTGACTAAAACTCTTCCCACACTCTGTACAGTGATATGGTTTCACTCCTGTGTGAATGTGCTGGTGTTTGTATAGATGACTTTGTTGAGTGAAACTCTTCCCACACTCTGAACACTGATGTGGTTTCACTCCTGTGTGAATACGCTGATGTCTTTGGAGATTACTCTGTACAGTAAAACTCTTCCCACACTCTGTACAGTAATATGGTTTCACTCCTGTGTGAATAAGCTGGTGTTGTTGGAGATGACTCCGTTGAGTAAAACTCTTCCCACACTCTGAACAATGATATTTGCCTGTTGTTTCTGTGGTTTCCTGCATTTGTTTGTGAAACATATCAGAATTGAGAGTATCAGATGATGTCAGAGTATCAGAAGTTATTCTGGATGCCATATTCTCTTATTTTGCCTCTGCTGATTTCAATATTGTAATGCATTCCTCTTAGTAGCAGCTCTTGAGGTCTTTGTGGAAGCTCACACCAGGATCAGAAGATGACTTCCAACAGGATTTTGTTCATTCCTGTAGCAGAAAAAGCAGTAAAATTCAAATGTAGTATAAGATTGACAGTCACCACTTGAAGACAATATACAGTGGGGAAAATAAGTATTTGATACACTGCTGATTTTGCAAGTTTTCCCACCTACAAAGAATGTAGAGGTCTGTATTTTTATCATAGGTACACTTTAACTGTGAGAGACAGAATAAAAAAAACAAATCCAGAAAATGTATGATTTTAAATAATTAATTTGCATTTTATTGCATGAAATAAGTATTTGATCACCTACCAACCAGCAAGAATTCTGTCTCTAACAGACATGTTAGTTTTTCTGAATCTGTAAATTCTTCATAATATTGATAAAAGATTATTACAATTAGTGTGCGATTTGAATCTGTATGTCCCAAAGCAGCTCAATATTCAATGAAAAAAATGGGGACACCCGCCCCTAGAGCACTGTTCCTAGAATTGCCTGTGGTAACCAGATTTTAGTTAATCATTTAAAAGTCAATATTGCATATAAGGATAACAATTTAAAAAAAGGTGAACTTGTAAAATTGCTGTGTTAAATGCTATGCGGTCGAAATTTTGTGTACACCTAACTTTGCTTACTGAAAAAAAGTGGAGAGCCCTATGCATCAGCCACTGTTGTCACTAGATGGGTGGTGGTGTTAATGTGCCTAGACAATACAGAACTGTCCTAACCTTTGTGAATGGTACAGTGACAAGCACATACTGCTTAAATAACATCATTAATCCCGTCACTGTGCCTCTGCATGAACAACACAGGTAACCTTTATCATTACTTTTTTTGTCAAATTAATAGTTTTTCCCAAATTAACAAGTTTTGCAGTCTCTGTGAAGTTATAAATGTTACTATATAATGGTAGGATATTTAACATATTTTTTTTATTTGCCTGTTTTCTGTGTATTAAAGCCAATATTTAATCTTTTGAGGTTGATAAAAGCAGCCACTCATTAAACCAGATGTTTCTCACTGGTTTTTGTTAAAAATTGTTGTGATAATAAAGTGCAGAAATATGATTCAAACATTTCCTGCTGTTTGCTGATGAGGTTATACTGCTCCACTGTATGCACTTCTCTCTTATTCCTGTATCAAATCTCCATTAAAACAAACCCTTTGACTGAACACCGTATTAACACTCAATAACTGAGCTCAGAAGTGCACTCAGTGCTGGTAAGAAAAGGTCATTGTGGACATAAACTGAGTCTTAATCACTGAAATTCAGTCAAATCAGTGGAGCTGCTCTTCTTCATGAGTTAATGGCGGTTGGCAGACAGACGTGAGGTGCATTAGCGCCACCTATTGAGCTGGAGGACAGAGTCTGACTTCAGTAACAACAGTGAACCGCAGCTCCTTCTCATATTAAAACTAAAACTTTCATATAAAATCAGAAATCACAGCTAGTGTCAGAAACTGTCAAATGTTTGTGTTCTCATCCCTGAGCTGAAAGTTTAAGCTCTTCAGTTATAGTTTTAAAGTCCTGTGACTTCAGTGAATTTAATTGTGTTAAACAGATCTGACAGTGAAGTCCATGTTCAGCTGTTTCTCTGTTCTGTGTCTGTAAAGCTCAGTTTCTTTATTAAATACAGAGATATCTCTGATAAATTAATATAAACACAGTGTGTCCTAGTCTAAGTCCTGTGAGAACAACTGCTGGACTCCACTCAGATCTCTCAGCTATACTAAACCAACCTGCTGCTCAATCACATGTAGATGTTTACCTCAGTGTTTGTGTTCAGTCGGTCACAACAGCCGCACACGTACTAAATCACTTCCGGGTCGTCTCACACACCGTTTAGTGATCTTGTGGTTTTATCTATACCAGCTCCTACACGTGGTGCCAACATAAACTAATAGTCTCTGAAGATAAAACAGGTCGCTGGGATTGTCCAGACTGATCTTTATAGCTGCTAGTAAGTCCGAGCAGATCACTGCAGTTGATCAGCAGAGCTCATTCTTCTCCCACAACTAGAAATGATACAGACGTTCAGTACCGAAGCTTCGGAGCTCGTGTCACTTTTCCAAAACTCGCTGATTCGACATAGTGTACCGGAGCTCGACGCAGACTGCAGCAGCTGTGATTGGTCCGCCACATATTATCCCCGCCTCCACATTTCCGCCTTCGCCGGAATCATCTTTTTTATTGCTGATTTTACAAAGAGTAAGTTTACAGTATAATATGTAATCGACAAATTAGAATAAATATGGAGATAAGGAAAATAAATCTAAACAAAAAATAAATAAAATAAAATAAAAAGAACAAAATACCATTGGGAATTTAAATAAACTTAAGTAATATAATAGACAGTAATATTTTTACACCGTTTCTTATTTTGCTGTAAGTTAATTACTGTGGATGTATAATTGGAAAGATATGTGTGTACAAAGCTTAAGTATGATGGTGTTTTTCCAGCATATTTCACCTTATGAATATAATGTTTAGTTATTATAATTAGATTTAATATAAAGCACTCATCTAGGTTAAATAAAAGGTAATCAAAATAATAACATATAGTGACTTTTAAGAGGAATTTCTCTGCCAATTTTTTTCTTCAAGTCTAAGAAAATACAATAGACAAATAAGTGTTCAATAATTTATGTAGTCAGTTCCCTTACAGAAATAACATACATAGGTGTGTCAGATCTTCCAGTGAATCTTTTTTAGTTGTTCCTCAAAGCAGGACAAACATGTTTGGTGATGCTGCTTTTAGCCACTATGCTCTAAAATACTGGAACAGCGTCCCTGTAGCGTTGAGATCAGCTGAAAATATTAATATATTGAAATCAAAATTAAAGAACTACTTATTTAGTCTTGCTATTATGTAGTGTTTTATAAGCATTTCATGGTATTCATTTTTAGTTTTAATACTTATTTTTATTTCAATTTATATATATATATATATATATATATATATATATATATATATATATATATATATATATATATATATATATATATA
>BRDA01072249.1:0-13563 GCA_036984385.1 Crenuchus spilurus | reverse complement strand
TGGCACTGTTGAGGTGGTATGGAAGCCCAGGTTGCTTTGATAGCGGCCTTCAGCTCTTCTGCATTGTTGGGTCTGGTGTCTCTCATCTTCCTCTTAACAACAGCTCATAGATGCTCTGTGGGGTTCAGGTCAGGTGAGTTTACTGCCCAGCACAGTGATGCTGTGGTTATTTAACTAGGTGTTGGTACTTTTTTTGCAGTGTATGTGGGTACCAAATCCTGCTGGACAAATGAAATCCACATCTCCATAAAGCTTGTCTGCAGATAGAAGTATGAAGTGCTCTAAATTGTCCTGGTAGATGACCACGCTGACTAAGAACTTGATCACAGTGGACCAACATCAGCAGGTGACATGGATCCCCAAACCATCACTGATTGTGTAAACTTCACACTAGACCTAAAACAGCTTGGATTGTGTATCTCTCCTCACATCCTCCAGACTCTGGATTTCCAAATGAAATCAAAATTTACTTTCAGTGACAGTGTATGTAATGGTCTTGATCTCAACTCAAAGGTGGATTCTGCTCTAGTGGTGTTGGACTACATCATTACCAATCATGCACTGCCTTCTCTGCCAGTATAAAATGTGGACCTTTCAGCTTTGAGTTATAAGATGAGAGCGATGACAGAAAGTGTTTATGTTTGTAAGACTGAACCTGCTACAGTAGTTATTGGTGGATCTCAAATGTCATTTATTTTATTATCACCTATTGTTTTAAAAGAGAAAATGAAGTCATTATTTTACATTCTAATTAGTTTGAAGACAATGTTTGAACATTTTTAATTATATGTTACAAATGTGATGCTATATATTGAATGTTTATGTCAAATGTACAGTATATCCCCTCTAAAAATCATCCTAAGTCATGCTGTTTGCATGCTAACACTTGAAAAGTGAATGTTGGAATGGCAGTAGACAAAGCTTAGGTAATGCTAGCATTTCCACCTTAAACTCGTCTTTAAATTCAGTTGAACTGCCTACACACAATTAGAAGACTGAATGGAAATTCCTTTCCAAACTGCTTTACTTGACAAATAGCAAATATATGGCCTGAGCAGACTAGCATGTGGATATGTTTACCAGATCAGGCAAAATCACGAAATTCAGAAATGAATAGAAACTGCTTGGACAGACAGAATGCCGGTATGATCATAATGAAGTTAATGAGTGAGCACACTTTACTGGCTTGTGGTGCATTTGTAGCCATTATGATTGAACAGTGGAGCTGCAGCTTAGACACTCAGACATTGCAAATAATTTTTCTCCTAATTTGTTCTTGAGATTAGTGTTTTGTAACATGTAAAAAAAGCACAACACCCTGTAGTGTACAGAGTCTTTAGTCCATGTTATGTACAGACCTTGTGTGTATTCACAGGTAGTGAATATTTTGCTCAGTTCTTTCCTTCCTGAATAAGACACCTGATATTTGTTGAGGTGACCTATTTTGATGTTCCGTTTAATGTTGTATTAAACTTAGATGTTATTTAAACTCATCCATTTTGCAGAAAGTATTGTAGTTCTAATCTGACTGAATAGTGCAGACATAATGGCATGATCCTTAACAGCCACAAGACAAAGGAGATCATTATGAACTTCAAGAGAACTAAAAAGATAAACCATCCCCCCTCCACATATTTGGCAGGCAGTGGAATGTGTGGATAGTGTCAAATTCCACATAGTAAAACAATTGATACAAAAGGTTCAACAAAGACTTCGTTCTCAGGACACCACAGCTGACCCAACTTCCAACAGCTCAGGTGAACTTCTACTGTAGTGTGGCAAGAGCAGCACACATGATTATTGGGACTGACCCCCTGAACCTGGACAGTGTGTGCAGTGGATATGAAAAGTACACACCCCTGTTAATATGCCATGTTTTTGTGATTTAATAAATCGGACCAAGAGGAATAATTTCAGAACTTTTTTCCACTTTTAATGTCACCTATGAACTGAACACTTTTAGGATGAAAAATAAAAATGAAGAACTAAAATAATGTGGATGCATAAACATTGACACCCTTAAACTAATACTTTGTTGAAGTAAGCTTTGAATTTTTGACAGTATTCAGACTTTTTGGGTAGGAGTATATCAGCATGGTGCACCTCGACTTGGCAGTCTTTGCGCACTCTTCCATTTAAAAGTGCTGCAGATCAGTGAGATAGTGAGGACATCTCCTGTGTACATCCTCTTCAGGTGAACACACAGGTTCTCTGTTGTATTCAGATCTGGACTCTGACTGGGTCATTCCAGCACTCTGATCTTGTGGTGAAGTCATTCTTTATCAGTGTGGAGGTTTGTTTTGGGTGGTTGTTGTGTTGAAAGGTGAAATTCTTCATCTTTAGCTTTTTAGCAGAGATCTGATGGTTTTGTGCTAAAATTGACTGATATTAATAATTGTTCATAATTATTTATATACATAATTATATATCCCTCCATCTTGACTAAAGCTCCAGTTCCAGCTGCAGAAAAACAGCCCAAAGTATAAAGCTGCCTCCACCATGCTTCACTGTGACTCTGCTGTTCTTTTAGTGATGTGCAGTGTTGGCTTTGTGCTAAACATACTTTGTGGAATTATGGTCAAAACATTCAACCTTGGTGCCCCGAGAGGCTCAGCAGGCTAAGACGCTGACACTATGACCAGAGGATCATGAGTTCAAATCCCGGTCATGCTGTTTGCCATCAACAGCTGGGGCCCAAGAGAGCAAAAAAAAGCCGTGTTGTCTCTGGGTGGGTAGATGGCGCTCTCTCTCTCCCTATCACTCTCACATTACAATGTCCACTGGCTCAGGCATCTACTGATTGGTCCATTCAGAGTTTGGAATCCTGTGCTTTCCTCTGAGCGCATTGGCTCTTCATTGTATCTGCAGTATTTTGAAAAGAGGTGGTAGCTGCATCACACGCAACGGAAGAGGCTTGTGCTTGACTTCACCCTCCTAGAGTCAGGGACAATGCAAAAGTCATGGAGAGAGTCCTAGTTGATGGGATGGGCTGATTGGCTACTGCTGTATTGGGAAGGGGATAAAAATGAAAAAAAAAATGTTCAGCATCGGTCTCATCAGACTGTAACATGTTCTCTCACATGATTTTGGCAAAACATAGCAGAGCTGGGATGTTTTTCTTGATAATATAAGGCTTCAGTCTTGCCATCCTACCCCACAGACATATGAAGAATATATGAGATTGTTGTCACATGTACTACACAACCAGTATCTGCCAGAAATGTCTGCAAGAGAGCAAAAATTGGCCATGCTCTCTCTGGGTGGGTAGATGGTGCTTTCACTATCCCCATCAGTGGACATGTCTGCAACTCCTTCAGTGTTGCTGTAGCCTTTTGTCAGCTTATATGCATATTCATTAGTTTTGGAGTAATGTCCAGTTCTTGGTAATGTTGCTGTTGTGCCAAATTTAGCCACTTCTTGATTACTGTTTTCACTGTGTGACTTGATATATACTTAATGTTTGGAAATTGTGCACCCTTCTCCTGACTGATGCCTTTCAACAGTGAGATGTATTCAGTACTTTATAAGATATTTGTGTCTTTTGCTGAAAGTTGCAACTGATCAGGATATATCAGGAAAATATCAGGAAATATCAGGAAAATCCTACTAGAACAGCTGAACTTTATTTGGGGTTAATCTGAATCACTTTAAAACATGGCAGATGTGTACTGACTACTGCTTAACATGAGTTTGAATATGATTAGTTAATTTTGAACACAGCCACACCCCCAATTATAAGAGGATGTCCATATTCATCCAACCACTTTATTTTTTTATGATTTCTGGCTGTTTGTCATTGGAATTGTACAGGTCGTAGATCACATGAAATATGGAAAAAGTTCCCGAAATGATTCAACAGGGTCTGATTTTAGATCACAAAGGTTTGGCATTCTAACAGCAGTGTGAATAGTTTTTGTTCACTGTATATACAGTATACTAGGCAATTGAAGACGACTTCTTCTTCTACAATAGTAGAGACACAAATCACTTTGGACATAACCTGTTTTACTCACTGCCATCAGGTTAACAGTACAGAGTAATTAGATCTCATAGTAAAAGAATGAAAAGCTTTTACCTCAGAGCAGTGGCTTTGATCAGGCCTCTCCTAGTAAATGATCATACCCCTCCTTCCCACATACTCTGTACAGTAAAAATAATTATTTTTATGGTTGTGCTTGCATTTAATTTGCACAAAAAGCATGCAGTGCAAATGTATTATCTAGATCTAATTACTCTTTACTGTTAACCTGATGGCAGTGAGTAAAACAGGTTATCATTTATATTTATCTATTTTTTGTCATTTAAGTTATGTAAGTGGAGCATGAACATTGTCTTTTGTCTTCAAATGATCTTTTCCCATCAACCATTAAAATAATACACGTGCGTCTCAAAAAATTAGAATACATTTACAACATTTAGCAGATGCTGTTATCCACAGCAAATTACATTTGGAATTTAGGTGTCTTGCTCAAGGGCACTTCAGTCATAGCAAGCACGGGGATCGAACCAGCAGCCTTCCGCTCACAAAACCAGATCCTTAATCACCAGACCACAACTGCCCCATGTACATTTATTACAGGAATTCAGATCAAAAAGTGAGACTCATACATTATAAAGACTCATTAGACACAGAGCATCTATTTAAAGAGTCTATTTCTTTTAATGTTGATGATTACAATCTACAGCCAGTGAAGTGCTATTGAATCCCAGGTTGCTTTGATAGCGGCCTTCAGCTCGTCTGCATTGTTGGGTCTGATGTCTCTCATCTTCCTCTTGACCATAGCTCATAGAGTCTCTGTGGGGTTCAGGTCAGCTGAGTTTACTGCCCAGCACAGTGATACTGTGGTTATTAAACCAGGTGTTGGTACTTTTGGCAGTGTGGGCAGGTACCAAGGTCTGGGACCTTGATTTCCAAATTAAACACTAAATTTAGTTTCAGTGACGGTTTGGGGAGCCATATCTTGTATATATTACATTTTCGTTATTAAGGGTTTTATATTTAGTTTTTTTGCATAGATCCCTACAAAGTTCTGATCTAACACTTTAGTTTCCTTATGTTTAATGTGTGAAGTTCCTTCTTTAGCACTGGAGTCAGGGGCGTAGCATCAAATTCTGGGCCCTATGAAGAAGCAGTGCCCTGGGCCCCCTACTACTATTAAACATTATTTCCTAATTTCCTTACATTGCTACCATAATGGTGGAGTCCAAAAACACTTGTTCTGTAAACAAGACATTTGTGAATGGTAAATTGAACAGTTGTTTTTCGAACACTAATATGAGGTAGAACCATGGAATTGTTAGCAGCCTCACACCGCAGTTTATATTGTGTAAACTGTTTTCCCCATTCATTACACCTTTGCCTTAAACCAGGGTGTAATTTGACCCAGTTTAGTGGGGCGTGTAAAATGTTGCTCTGTCCAAAAATACACATTAGACCACGAAAACAAAGACATTGATTAAACTAGCAGAGGCATCATAGGCTTTATGTATGCTAGCTTGTAAAAGGTACATTGATAACACAAGCTTGTGTAATGATCGTTATGATACAGCCAATATAACAGTAATCCGTTCATTTTAAAAGCCTGTGTGTTCTTGTTTCTGTTTGTATTTCAGTACACAAAGAAAAATAAAGCAGGTAATTTTAATTTGTTCTTTTTTCTCATCATCTCATTTCTCTATTTAGTGTTTAACAGGCTTTTTACTAGATGGACAGTTGTGCTACAATTGATTGGCAGGCAGTGGGATATGGCTGTACCTCCCTAAATTTTGTGTTTCCCAGTTCAACTAGTCTAGAAACATTAATTTACCAATTCATCCATCCATCCATCCATCCGTCCGTCCATTATCTTCCACTTCATCCTGATGAGGGTCGTGGTGAGTCCCCCACCTCTTCACCAGGCACAGAGCAGGGCATTACAGTCTCATAGACTGAATCTCATAGACTGAATTATGTGGTTTATGACACTATATGACAGGGATCTATAAAACCTTTCCTGGAGGGTACCAGCCAGGAGAGAGTTTGGTGAATTATGGATAAAATTCAAATTTCGCAATAACTGCTACTGCTGCTTTCATTTGTACTTATGCTAGATATAAACACTTTGTATATTTCTTTGTGTGACTGTGTGATAATGCACAGTGTAAAACATCACAAATACATGTTTTTGAGAATATGTAACAACCTCATGGTTTGAGGCAAAAATGTGATGATTTAGAGCTGCAGTTTGCACCAAGTTCACTGGTGATCTGTAAGCTTCTATTGTTATCTACCAGCACATCAACACCTGCAACATTATAAACCCAGCTCTATCAAGACATTTACATCATCCGGTGTACCATACCCAGTAGAACTTAAGAAGGGTTTGTTAAATAATGTGTTAGTTGTGCTGGGAGCAAGGAACAGACTAGGGTTAGGAAGAACCAAGGTTGTGAAATACCACCAGACAATGGGTGTAAGGCAATGGTTTTAAATTCCTAAAAAATATATTTGACTGATGTATACAGTTTGTCAGTCATAAAGTGAATGAATGAAAGTGCTTTTACTAGAAAGAAAAGAGGATATACAAAAATACTGAAACTACCAAGCTGCACAGGTTTATAGTTAAAAAGGTGTTTCACTGACATACATTAATATTTTAATATAAATTCAGATGGATGATGTGAATTTGAGCTTTCAGGATTAAGGAGATTAAATGTTTGTAATTTGTTGTCTTTGTTGTGAGAACATGTCCACGTAAAAATCACTTCATTTTTGTAAGATTCCTTCATGATCCTCAAACAGTTCACGCTGTTATATTTCTGCATGGGAAATTCCTTTTGACTGCTAAGTTAACTATTTGCCTTGCTATGCTCACAGTGCCCTTCTCAAGGATGTCGGTCTGCACCAGCCACACATTCTGTATGAGAACATTTTTATTTGCATAAACTTGCAAAACTTTTATTGCATATCCACTGATACTGACTTTAAAACAACAGGAGTAGACTTTTGTTCATATTTTATTATTTTAGAATGACACAGTCATACAATATGCAGTGCATCAGAAATGTGGTGACCTAATAATATGCCCTTAAAATTCCCAAATAACATTTAGTGCTACTCTGAAACATACACATTCACTTTTTTTTACATTTCCTACAGATTTCAGGATGAAGAACTGAAGCTTCATCTAAAACCTTTTAGTCTAGAAACGTTGCTACTACATGTAAATTCTACATAACTTTAAGTATAGCTAGGTAATATCCTACAGAATGCTTTTCATTTCTAAACATCTGCTTATGTTATTGTGTATAAAACTGGCTTGTCTTTGCCAGCAACAGTTAGTGGACTAACCAGAGCAGGAAATCTAGATACCTCTCTAAACGGAAGCATGAATGTTTCATTGTTTTCTTAATGATTAAGCATTTGAAATGTTTTAATCAACAGACTGATATCACTGACATCATCCATGCTTAGGTAATCACAGATTTTAATTCTTCTCGTTAACAACAAAAATCAACAATCATATAAAAAGACATTACAGGACCTTAACAATCAAATGCCTTCTAGCAGACACTCTTCGACAAAGCCACTTTTTGTACTTTTTAGAGTTCATCAGTTCCTGCTTTGATTTTAATGGAAATGTCCAGTTCACTGCTCACACATAATTCATCGGTGAGGATGCTGACCTGGTCGGGGCAAATTTTGCTGCTACATATGGTCTCGGATCCTTGGGTGGGCAGTTCCAGCAAAGCAGCCCACCTCCCAACAACAACATAGCTGCAGACCCCCAACCAATGTAGAGCGAGGCTCCAAGTTCTCGACGCTGAGATTCGTTCACCAGAGGATTGTAGAAGTCCCTGATTAGAGTGTTGGCAGACCAACTGACAGGAACGATTATGAGGACAGAAGCAATGATGAAGATTACTCCTGAAACAATGCAGGCTTTGGCCTTTGCTGCTTCATCCTCCATACAGTTTGTGCACTTTCCTCCAACGACAGCCATCAGTACACCAAAAATGCCCACTATGACGGAGATCACGACCATAGCCCGAGCTGCCTGAAGGTCTTGAGGAAGAGCCAGCATAGAATCATACACCTTGCACTGCATTTGTCCAGTGCTCTGAACCACACAGTTCATCCACAAACCCTCCCAGATGATCTGTGCTGTAACAATATTAGCACCAACAAAAGCGGTGACCCTCCACATAGGCAGAGCGCAGGCGATGATCGTTCCCAGCCAACCGACCATAGCTAGCAAAACACCTAGGATCTGGAGGCCTTGGGATGCCATTGTTATCGGTACTCAGTTCTTCATGGGAAAGTTGTCAGAGTGGTACGAACACACTTTTTATAACTCCCACTTGAAGGGTGGGGTTCTACTTCAAATTCAAACAAAAGACGAGCTGGTCATCTGATATTGGAGCAACACTGTTCCATTGATTGTTCTGAAAGTGCTATTCATTATATAACCTGAGCAACCTCTAGCAGAAACTAAGGCTGTGAAAATTTGTAGTACTAGGAGTCTACTATGCTGAGCTGATTAGGAAACAGGGAAAGTAATCACACTCTTAAAAATAAAAATGTTAATGTTTAATAATAAAAAGTTCTGGGCTTGAATCTATCTAAGAATGTTCTAAATGAGCATAGAACCTTTAGGTTATGTTGAGGTTGTTAAAAATCAGTGTGTGCTCTCCTCTGTTGTTTAAGAAACCAAAAAGTGTTCTTCTATGGCACCACTTCAAAGAACCCTTTTGATACCTTCATTTTAATGAGTGTATAATATGTATTTTTTATTTGTTTGCTGATTTCAGGGTTTATCTCTCTCTCTTTGTTTACATTATGATCTCTATGAGTGTTTTAACTACTCAATTAACAAAGCAGCAATACATTTTACTGTTATGAAGAAGAATAACTATTACAAATATTATTTTACTTTTGCAATTACGTTATGTGATCTGGGACAGGGCTTGCTTCACTGAGCCACACCTGAACTGGATTGTCAAGGTAGGGCGACTCCCTTTGAAATCTTTTTCCTCACAGCCACTGAGTTGAGTTCTGTATGAAACCTGAGCATTTCAACATTTACTCAAATAACAGTAGATGTCTTATTTTCAGTGAAAACAAAAGGTCATGTCAGATTTAACAGAGGTCATTTATTTGTTTCATGTTTTGACAGAAAAATAAGAATGAGGTACACTGTACAAAACAAATATTTACAAAACTATTCATTTATTAAAGCTTAACAAAATTTAAAAGGCACATAAGACTTAACCTGACAGCATTTGTAGTTTGATGATAAAATGAAACCATAATTTTACACTACAAAACATCTAGTAAGACAAAAAGAAAAAGATATTCAGTGTGGTTCCTTGTTATCCTCTGTATATGTATAAGTATTTATGTATAAATCAGAAACCAGTAACATCAGTTCTTGGAATTGTCCTTCAAGTCCACATGATGTGCACTCAGAGTATGACTGAGACAGTACTTGCTGGATTTAAGACAGTAAACATGGGTGTATCAGTTCTTGAATGTCTTGAACATTTCAGACGTAGTCCTTGTTGGATGGGGCAGAGGCTTGAGAGCGAGGAGCAGCGTTGTATTTGGCTGTGTATGTTCCCTTTTCTTTGGGTGGACAGCTGGTGCACAGCAGACCTCCACCAATGATCAGCAGAGCAGCAGCTCCCCAGCCGATGAACAGCGCGGCCCCCAGCTCCCACTTCTGAGCCTGGTTCACCAGCGGGTTGTAGAAATTTGAGATGATGGTTTGGGCGGTCCAGGACACAGGTATCAGGCACAGCACTCCAGAAATGATGAAGATCACACCTCCTGTCACGGCAACCTTTGCCTTGGATGCCTCCTCTTCCACACAGTTGGTGCATTTTCCTCCAGCCATGGCCAGGAAGATACCCAGGATGCCCACCACAATGGAGATGACAGTGAGGGCCCGTGCGGCCTGGAGGTCTGAGGAGAGGGCCAGCATGGAGTCGTAGACCTTGCACTGCATCTGCCCAGTGCTCTGCACCACACAGGTCATCCAGATGCCTTCCCATGATATCTGCGAAGTCACAATGTTGCTGCCAATGAAAGCTGTGACCCTCCACATTGGCAGAGCACAGGCGATGATTACTCCGATCCAACCGATGATGCCCAGGGTAGCACCCAGCATCTGTAACCCAGCAGACACCATTTTGTTCGTCTGATGTTCTTTGTTTCCTCTCTTAGTGTTCAAATGGAAGCCTGTGGTCTCTTTGTGCAACAATGGCACATGAGCTGAAAGCAGATACTATAAGTGAACCTGTTGGGGGGTGGGGTTTGTGACACAGGTGCTACCTCATAACCTGCTCTGCTGGTTTGGCTGTTCATCTGTTCCTCAGAGAGAATTAGTACCATCCCCTATGAGACTGTGACTCACGCCATTACCAACCTTCAAAACAACAACAGAATTTAGCCTTATATAGTCATATCCTCCTCCGCTCGTGACAATTTTTCTACTAAAAATCAAGTGTCTGAGCTAACCATGGTCTGTTACTAAAGGACAGCTGAAACATACCTGAAATGATCATTTTAACAAATCTTTGATTTAAAGAAAACTAACTAAATGTAACATTTTCCAGTAAGACAATGAACGATTCTCTGTGGCTCATGAGGAGAGGCAGTGACTTGTGGGGAGGGGTTTATTAATATAGTGCTGTGATTAGGTTATCAAGGGCAACAGGGATCAGTGCAATACTGTATGTTGTCCATTTCCTATTTTGCATGCTTAGGTTTGTTGTGCATTAGTCATTAATTTGGTATTAGTGTATTAAATATTAGTGTATTAAATATTAGTGTATTAATTCATCATTATGGGGGAAAAACACCTGCCAACTGCCAGTGAACCAGGAAGAACGCTATGTAATCAGACTTGTGCTCAGCTATGAAAAATGTAGCAAAATGTTTATTTAAATGGAAAGTGTGCTTTGTGGAACACTCTGTTATTCAGATGTTGTAACTGGGGCAGATGTGAATGCCATTCTTGGGAGTTTTTTTGAAGAATTTTCAGAATCTGATGAAATACATGTTTAGAACTTCAGAATACACTCAGTGTTACTGTTTGCTGCCCTTGCCATTGAAAATGACAGAGCCTCATTTGTAGAACACTTGACTGTGTGTAATGACTTTAATATGGTAGAGTTTATATACACATCACTGCTGACTGAGAAACACTTGTACCTCTAAACCTGTAAATATGTACCTCAAAACCTCACATTGACCTGTTTTTGATGAAACATGATGTTCAATCTGGAACCAAAGTACATTTCATATGCCCCAAGGCTCAATTTGAGGTAGGGGTACATCCTCCATTTTTAAAGTTCCTATCATTGCTTTCTGTTTGTTGTAGATTTATGTTGGAAAGTCAATGTAAGCTTAGCAAAACTTCTGCCAGGTAGACTTAATGCTACATTACGCTGTCTCCTGACATTTCAACCAATCATCACTTATCTATTAAAACGTCAGCTCTGTCGTTCACTGCCTGATTATTGAAGTTTTCCCTCCTTTCTCCCTAAAATCAGACCAGTTCCAATTGTAAACTACAACATCATATTCCTAACTCACGCAGCCAGACTGTACATATCCTAGCCACACATCCACCATTACAGTTTAAATTCTCATGAGTTTGGGCAAATGTCCTCTAAACACTATACATTCAATGCATAATAGCTTTACTCTTCACTTGCCTCCTCGCTCAGACACTTCCATACTGTGCACTCTTCATTTATTCCTCAACTCTCTCATTTTTGGGAGAAGCTGTTTCATTTCTGGCAAAAATGTGATATCACCCTCAAAAAAGCAAAAGCACAAAAATTTTTTAATTTCCTCACATTTTCTGGCACTCTTTAATATTTTTAATCCTGAGTGTGCTGGTCATGTAAACAACAAATCAAACAGTGGTGGTTAACAATGATTCACGAGAATAAAAGGTAAAATTACTTGTTTCAGGAAAAAGCAAAACTGTAGGGCTTTAAATGGACATGTAATATCACATAACAATACCCCAGCCACACCCTTCTATGACCAGACCTTCTATGTAGACATCAGATAAGAGTATGTATATATATATATATATATATGAAAGTGTTTTTTCCTGTCCTGAAAAGATAGAAAAACACACCAAATATTACACTTTTTACAACAGAGTTACTAGAGTTAATAAAGTCAATAAAGGTGTGTAAAGTAAATTGAAAGAGGAGGCTTTTGTTGGTTGATACATTTTGTAGAGTGTTGGGGAAGTCAGACAGTCCAATCTGCTTCTAACAATGTAAAGAATGTTCTGATCTTGTTTCTCTGCTCAGTTTAATGATATCACAGTGTAATGATTAACAGGTCAGTGAGTGAGTTGGGGACTACGTTTCATGCTCTCAGGAACTAAAATTAAAATGAATACCCACATTCATATGGCAAGCAGTCAGTTTTAGTGTGGTGGTTTTGTGGGGGAGGGATGCCTGAGCTGGTTGAACCAGTTTAGAGAATGTACATTTGAATGCTAACTCACACTATGAGACACTTGTGACTAAACAATGAGTTTCAAACTTCTTCTTCTTCTTCTTCTTCTTCTTCTTCTTCTTCTTGTTGTTGTTGTTGTTGTTGTTGTTAATAAAAGATGACACCAAAACAGGTGAATTTTCATCAGTGTTTGAGTGTAAATACAGACAACTTTTACCTGTAAGTACAAATAACATCAGTATACTACCATTTACCATCATCTTCATCTACAGTGTACTATATTAATAAATCTCACACATGATTTGATCATTAACTCTGTTTTTAGTCACTGTTTTATCTTTTCAAGCTGGCAGGAGTGAAAAACAAAATCTTTAAAATAATTCCTTGTTACTTTTTACCTTAAATGGACTTAACTAACACATATCTGAAGAAGATTTTGATGTACAGTACCAGTCAAACGTTTGGACACACTCACTGAAGCCATCCAGACTGTGAGTGAACACATAATGAATCATGTAGTAAACTTAAAAGTGTTAAACAAACCAAAACATGTTTTAGATTTTACTTCAAAGTAGACACACAACTGATGTCTCAAACACATTAAGAGACAAGAAATGCAAGTCATGAACTCTTGACAAGACGGAACTGTTAACTGAAAGCCATTCCAGGTGACTAGCTCATAAAGCTGACTGAGAAAATGCCAAGGAAGCTGCATCTAAGCAAGAGGTGCCTACTGTGAAGAAAGTAAAATATAAACATATTCTGGTTTGTTTACTTGTTTGTTTACTAAATAATTACATATGTGTTTATTCATAGTTTAGGTGACTTTAGTATTAATCTACAATGTAGAACATTTTTAAATCATGAAAAACCTCTGAATGTCCAGAAGTGTGCCCAAACTTTTGATGGGTACTGCATGTTGTAGTTTGTATCTTGCATACCTTAATTTATGCCTTATTATGCTATAAAAAGGTCAAAATGACAAATGTGTTTTGTTATACTTGTACAAACTGGATTCCAAAAAAGTTGGGACACTAAACAAATTGTGAATAAAAACTGAATGCAATCATGTGGAGATGGCAAATGTCAATATTTTA
>BRDA01072246.1:0-13467 GCA_036984385.1 Crenuchus spilurus | reverse complement strand
CGTGTGTGATCCTCCTGCTCAGGTGTGTGTGTGTGTGTGTGTGTCCGTGTGTGATCCTCCTGCTCAGGTGTGTGTGTGTGTGTGTGTGTCCGTGTGTGATCCTCCTGCTCAGGTGTGTGTGTATGTGTCCATGTGTGATCCTCCTGCTCTGGCTGTGTAATTTATGCTGAAAATCAAATTAATATTAATGTGTAAAATCTCAGAAGTCTGAGCTTTAGCAGAAATCAGCACCGTCTCCGCTGTCTGCCAAACTTCCACACTGAAACAAAACACTTATTAATTAATTAGCTCTTTTTCCCACACTGCACTGCTGTTAGCTTTTATTTGTCAGGATCGCTCCTTTCATCATCAAGTCTTAGACATTCTTTCTTCTCTTTCTTCTCTCTCAATGCTCTCAGTGAACGCTTTTATGGAAATGTTCTAACCGGTGCGGAGATTGATCAAAAACCACGATGCGACTTTCACACCACAGGCTTCCCCAAGAGTTTCCTGCAATATTAATTCATCACGCTGGCTCGGGAGGCCTGGTTTTGGTTTGTTTCTCCTAATTTGTTGTTTTCTCCGTCAAATTCTCACCTAAGTGCTGAGGCAGCAGGGGAAATGAAAAGAAGCGAATATCACAAAAAACACAAACATACTGTTGAACCTGCTCACCCGTTCAATTATACCTCAATACAATGAGCCCGGACGGAGAAGTGAAGAATGGGGGAGGGATTTAGAGCTGGAGCCGGGGGACAGTCGACACTATATGAACACTGACAGATAATACATGACTTAGCAAATCTGTTACAGCACAATCCATATTACAGCCTGTTTTCTAACCGCTGCTGAGTAATTACCAATCAGCCACTAAAGATACATAGTGAAACTAAACGAGTGTGTGGGGAAATATCATTTATTAAATCATAATTTATTCTCCTACTCTAAAAATCACAGCTACAGTTTGGGATATTAGGGACAAAATCCTGAAGGTGGAAACAAAAGAGCCACAACAGGTTTGAAGATCTACACAAATAAATAAAGACAGGAAAACATTCCCTATGTCTATATGTGCCTTACAGTACTAACACAACTATCATACAGTAACATAACCCTGTCATACAGTAACATAATCCTGTCATACAGTATCATAACTATCATACAGTAACATAACCCTGTCATACAGTAACATAACTATCATACAGTAACATAACCCTGTCATACAGTAACATAACCCTGTCATACAGTATCATAACTATCATACAGTAACATAACCCTGTCATACTCTAACATAACTATCGTGCTGTAACATAACCCTGTCATGCAGTAACATAACCCTGTCATACTCTAACATAACTATCATGCTGTAACATTACCCTGTCATACAGTAACGTAACTATCATACAGTAACAGAACCCTGTCATACAGTAACATAACTAACATACAGGAACATAACCCTGTCATACAGTAACATAACTATCATACAGTAACATAACTATCGTGCTGTAACATAACCCTGTCATACAGTAACATAACTGTCATACAGTAACATAACCCTGTCATACAGTAATATAACTGTCATACAGTAACATAACCCTGTCATACAGTAACATAACTATCATGCTGTAACATAACACTGTCATACAGTAACATAACTATCATACTGTAACATAACCCTGTCATACAGTAACATAACTATCGTGCTGTAACATAGCCCTGTCATACTGTAACATAACCTTGTCATACAGTGACATAACTATTATGCAGTAACATATATATCATACTGTAACATAACCCTGTCATACAGTAACATAACTATCATACTGTAACATAACCTTGTCATACATTGACATAACTATTATACAGTAACATAACCCTGTCATACAGTAACATAACCTTGTCATACAGTAACATAACTATCATACAGTAGCATAACCCTGTCATACAATAACATATCTATCATACAGTAACATAACCCTGTCATACAATAATGTAACTATCATACAGTAACAGAACCCTGTCATACAGTAACATAACTTTCATGCTGTAACATAATCCTGTCATACAGTAACATAACTATCATACAGTAACATAACCTTGTCATACAGTAGCATAACCCTGTCATACAATAACATATCTATCATACAGTAACATAACCCTGTCATACAATAATGTAACTATCATACAGTAACAGAACCCTGTCATACAGTAACATAACTTTCATGCTGTAACATAATCCTGTCATACAGTAATATAACTATCATACAGTAACATAACCCTGTCATACAGTAATGTAACTATCATGCTATAACAATGAATCCTGTCATTGAGTAACATAACCGTAATACAGTAAAATAAGTATCATACAGTAACATAATTATCATAAAGTAACTTAACATTTATACAATAACATATGTCATATAATAACATATCACTGACAATGTAACAACATTATCAAACATAATGTTGTGAGACTATATTCCATCCAAGTAATTAATAATAATAAATACGTATGTTTGTGACAAAATTGCCAAAATGTTATGCTATAACCTTACCTTCATGTGCATTTTGGACATTTTGCACCTATTTCAGATTTTTTTTTTACTTTTAGAATCAACACAATATATCACAGGGCAGTCCCTAGCAAAGTTTTCCATCCAAATGATGCATAAAATATAATATGTATGTGGGCCAAAATTGCCAAAATACGTAAGGCTATAATATAACCATTGTATGCATTTTGCTGTTTTTTTTACTTTTAGAATCAAAACCATATATCACAAGTCAGTCCCTTTTTCATCCAAATAATACAGAAAATTAAATATGTATATGTTGTCCAAAATTGCCACAATATGTAAAATGTAAGGCTACAGTATTACCAATGT
Source organism: Crenuchus spilurus (assembly GCA_036984385.1). Lineage (NCBI taxonomy): Eukaryota > Metazoa > Chordata > Actinopteri > Characiformes > Crenuchidae > Crenuchus > Crenuchus spilurus. The sequence goes on along the minus strand of BRDA01072246.1, from coordinate 10,603 downwards.
GTGCATTTTTTTAACCTATTGCTTTTTTAAAAAATGCCTTTTCTACTACAATCTCAAGAAAACATCACATGGCAGTCCACAGCAATGTTTTATTTGAAATAATGTATAAAATTAAATATGCCAAGTCAAGTCAAGCTTTTTTACCACTGATGTCGCAAAGCAGCTTTACAGAGTTGGTAAAAAAAAATAAAAACACCAAACCCCCAATGAGCAAGTTAACTGTGACAGTGGTAAGACTTCCTCAGAGCTGGAGGAATAAACCTTGGGAGGAACCAAACTCACATGGGGGACCCATCCTCCCTGTCAACTAATTATAAGTTCTTGATCCTATGATGCTGTTGTAGTGTTCAGGTATACTGATGTGACAGTAGTGAAACAGGAATGTTAGTAATAATAATAATAATAATAATAATAATAATAATAATAATAATAATAGCAGCAACCATTAAAGTTCATATAAACTTGAATGTGGTCAGTAGTGTAGGGCATCTGGAGCAGGTCACAGTATTTGGTGGTTTGTGAGCAGCTGGTCTAAGGTGGCATTATACAGAGATAGTACTCAATCTTCCATCAGTGTTGGGTCATACCGGTGGTAAGTCACTCACTCGGAAAAAGACAGAGATAGAATTAATTCTGTTTAGGTTTATAGAGTACAAGGATTATGAGACTTATGAGGATTATCAAAGTGAGGCTAATAACTTTGGCAGAACTATCTAGAACAACTTAGCTAAATGGAGAGAGCCAGAAGGTAAACAGACATGGGAGCTGCCAGAGACACTGACATCCCTCTACTCCATTGTCAACAAACCTGAGTGATTACATGTGAGCGGCGGTAAAACAGCCCCAGCATCTCAGTTTATTATAAATACGTATGTCAAGTAAACCCATGGATCTACAACCTTTCTATAATGTAAAGTACTAACTACCAAAGGCCAAACTAAACAGATAAGTTTTCAGCCTGGACTTAAAGGTTGAGACTGTAGCTGAGTCCCGGATGTTGTCTGGGACATTATTCCAGAGTTGAGGGCTTGTATAAAAAAAGGCTTTTCCCCCTGCTGATGTTTTCTGAATTCTTGGAACTATCAAGAAGCCAGCACCCTGTGATACTCGGGGACGAGTCAATGTAGGGCTTTATATGTAATTCTCAATTTGGAATTTAAGTCAGTATAGTGCTGATAGAACTGGGCTAATATGATCAAATTTTCATGTTTTAGTAAGAACTCCTGCTGTCACATTGTGAACTAATTGAAGTTTATTTGTTTCTGCTAGAGCATCTTGATAATATTGCATTGCCACAGTACGTAAGGCTACAGTATTACTTTTATGTGGATATTGTTATACCTGTTGCTCTTTCTTTAAATGCATTTTTTACTTCTAAAATCTCACGAAAACACCACAGGGTGGCCCACAGCAATGTTTTCCATCAGAATAATGTGTAAAATTCAATATGTATGTTTTGAGCTAAAATGCCAAAATACATAATCCCTTATCTTCATGCAAATTTTTGGACATTTTGCACCTTTTTCTGAAAATAATAAAATATGAAATATGAAAGTATGATATATTTTTTTTAACTTTTAGAATCAAAACAATATATCAGAGGGCAGATTTTTCCTATTTTTCCTATTTTTTCCTAATTTTTTTCTATTCAAATAATACATAAAATTTTATATGTATATTTGGACTACAATTGCCCAAATACATAAAATATGTATTACCATTGTGTGCATTTTTGAACTTTTCAGAAAATGTGTTTTTTCCATTTAGAATTAAAATAAAAGATGACACGGCAGTCCTTAGCAGTTTATTTTCATTCAGTTAATGCATAAAATTGAACATGTATGTTTGGGCCCAAATTGCCAACATATGTAAGTCTTGCCTTCATCTGCATTTTTTTTTATTTTGCTTTTTTTTTTAAAATAACAAAACATTGTCACATAACTTTAACCCAGTTAAGTTTATTTGTGTTTTTACAACTGATGTTCCCACAAATCATACAGTCATACTGTAATCATACAGATCATACATTTACTGTCATACTGTAACACACCACTATTATACAGTACCATATAACTTATACACAACATAACACTTTCACACATCAAAGTAGCACTTTCATGAACGTTATCATACATATACCACTTCATAAGCTGTCAAAGTAACATATTACTGTCATACTGTATAAACTCATATTTTAACATCACATCATGCACTAACATCTCTATTATAGGCAGGAAAAAGTTGCAGCAGATGGCAGAACGGTGTACTTTCTTTTATAAATACATCTTCCTGCCAATTCTTCTGATTGATTGGCACAAATAAAATCACATGGCAATTATAAGCTCTGACTGCCGGACTGAAAGGGCTCTATAAATAAATTCACAGCAGAAAAATACACTCCCCTACCAATGAGCGTGGGTTCTCATGCAGAACATGGCAAAATGTTGCTATTTACTGTTTCATAAACACAGGAACAAGCAAAGTGTGAAGTGGGAAATTAACACCTGTACACTCCGGAGACCAGTTTACCTTCAAACTGCAGACTGGAGACCAGTTTAGATCTCAGATTACAGCAGGAGATGTGGGAACGGCTGATGAAGTTGGCTGAGACGATTTCTCCAGTTGTGGATATTTTAATCCATCCAGGAGAGAGAATTTAATTCACTGTTATTTTAACATTTTATATAAACCTGTTCATGATCCTTGCAGATGTTCAATCCTCTTTGAGTCATATGGAGATATATTTGTACAGAATACTGTACACTGTATTTGTGCTGAATTTTTACACTGTCTAGGAGTCTGATATCAAACAATGTATACACTCAACACTGTACTCTATAAAACGTGTTCTCTGTAAACATTGTAAACTTTCACTGTAAACAGCATAAACAGTGTAACCTCAATGCACTGAAAGTGTACATATAAAGTGTAGTGTTGTATTCTGACCAGCCTTAAGCCTGACTTGTGAGGGCCTCTTAATGGTCAGGGTGTTAAAGAGATTTCAGTTCATGAGTTTGATATTAAAGGTTTTAATTTGATGGAGTGAATGTATTAGTAATATGATGAATGATGACAGTGTCTGTCAGACTGTAATGACTGATGTCCTCATTCTGCACTATTAATGTAAAGATTATATTCTGAATGAGCTTTTTCAACTTTTTACTCAAACTGTTCTGTGATTTTCTGTACAGCGTTACAGCACAGCTTTAAAAACACTGCTGTTAAAATGAGTTAAATGGTAGGGTTAATGAGTTCATTAGACAGGTCTTCACCATCGTCCTGTCCAAAACAGTGTGATTCATATTCACTGTTGGCTGGATGTGACACATTCCAAAGAAAACTGGATCCATATGATTTGGCACCATTCTACAACTCAGAGTAGTGTTGTCACAGTATAAAACCAACAACAGTGTAAACACTCGTATGTACAATGTAAACAGTATGTACAGTGTAAACACTTAGTATGTACAGTGTAAACATTATGTACAATGTAAACAGTATGAACAGTGTAAACATTATGGACATTGTAATCACTCAGTATATACAGTGGAAGCAGTATGTACAGTGTAGGCAGCAGGTACAGTATAAACACACAGTATGTACAGTGTAAACAATCAGTATGTACAGTGTAAAGAGTATGTAAAGTGTAATTTCCCAGTATGTACAGTAGTGCTTGGAAGTTTGTAAACCCTTTAGAATGTCTTTCTCAAGTCCTAAAAGTAGATGAAGAGAACCAAGTACAACAAATGAGAAAAATATTTTACTTGGTCATTTATTTACTGAGGAAAATGTTGATATGAGATATTTGTTATTGGCAAAAGTATGTGAAACTCTAAGGTTAGCAATTAATTTGAAGGTGAAATTAGAATCCGGTGTAGACAATCAGGTGTGAGTGGGCACCCTGCTTTATTTAAAGAACAGAGATCTATCAAAGTGTGCTCTTCACAACACGTTTGTGAAAGTCTATCAGGGCATTAACAAATGAGATTTCTGAGCACCTCATCAGGCTGGAAAAGGTTACAAAACTATCTCTAAAGAGTTTGGACTCCACCAATCCACACTCAGACAGATTGTGTATAAATGGAGGAAATTCAATTCAAGGATTCATGGAAACGTTATCGTCATTCGCATCACGTGTAGTACATGAGGTGGAACGAAATTACATTCTCAAGGTCCCAGTTTTACCCAGTGCAGTAGTTTGATATAAATATAAAAGTGTTTGTTATGAATATATACAGATATAATATAGGCTATACAGATGTAAATGTAGACTATACAATGTGAATATAGACTGTACACTATGTGGAGCAGTATTGGACAAGAGTATAGATAGTAATAGTATTCACCCCCCAGGAGTGATCAACTAACAAAGATCATTCCAAGAGCAAGGCGTTTAATAGTTGCCGAGGTCACAAAGGACCCCACGGTAACTTTTAAGCAACTGAAGGCCTCTCTCACATTGGCTAATGTTAATGTTCATGAGTCCACCATCAGGAGAACACTGAACAACAATGGTGTGCATGGCAGGGTTGTAAGGAGAAAGTCACTGCTCTACAAAAAGAACATTGCTGCTCATCTGCAGTTTGCTAAACATCACATGGACAAGCCAGAAAGCTACTGGATGAATATTTTGTGGACGGATGAGACCAAAATAGAACTTTTTGGCTTAAATGAAAAGTGTTATGTTTGGAGAAAGAAAAACACTGCATTTAAGCATAAGAACCTTATCTCATCTGTGAAACATGGTGGTGGTAGTATCATGGTTTGAATCTGTTTTGCTGCATCTGGGTCAGGACGGCTTGCCATCACTGATGAACAATGAATTGTGAATTATATCAGAGAATTCTAAGGAAAATGTCAGGACATCTGTCCATGAACTGAATCTCAAGAGAAGGTGGGTCATGCAGCAAGACAACAACCCTAAGCAAACAAGTCGTTCTACCAAATAATGGATAAAGAACAGTTACCGGAAACATTTAGTTACAGTTATGGCTGCAAAGGGGTCACACTAGATACTGAAAGCAAAGGTTCACATACTTTTGACACTCACAAATATGTCATGTTGGATCATTTTCCTCAATAATTATATGAATAAAGTATAATTTGTCTCATTTGTTTACCTGGGTTCTCTTTACCTACTTTTAGGACTTGTGTGAAAATCTGATGATGTTTTAGGTCACATTTATGCAGAAATATAGAACATTCTAAAGAGCACTACAGTACAGAGTAAACAGTATGTACACTATAAATAAGTAAAAGTGACTAATGAATGAGTGATATTAGATGTAGATTAGATGTCAGATGTTGATGGTGTAGCTCCGTCATCAGATGTGTTTAATAATCAGATCCGGTTCTGTCACAGGCTGATGTGGTTCTGTAAGTTTTCCTCAGTGTTTGGGCTCTAAACTGGTCCTGTTGTGAGTTGTTCTGAGTTTTGTCAACCGGGTATGTTTTGTGGGTTTTGGGGTTTTTCTGGTTGGTGTTTCTGCTGTAATTATCTGGCAGACACTGATCCGCTGGTGTTAGTGAGGGAGAGCTAGCGGTTCGGGCGCTACGCTAATGGCCCCCATTAGCATTACAGAAATCTCCTCTGTGTGTGTCTGTCTGACACTGCAGTCACACTCTGCCTGTAAACATTTTAACGCTACATTCGTCAGCTGCTGTAATGAATTCTCACTTATACAGTCACCGAGTCACCGGAGCTCAGCTCAACAGTGTGTGTGTGCGTGTGTGTACAGGCCACAGTCTTCTGTAGAATATCAGTGTTGTGAATCTGCTGTGCTAAGAGCAGTGCTTGTAGTACTTTAAAGCTAATAATAATATTAGAAGTAATAATAGTGCTGATATACACCGACTGGCCACTTTTTGTCTACTTTAGCTCCACTGAACACACATGTGCACTTTTCAGACTGTTCTTCAATGGTAAATTATTTATTTCAGTAAAAGTATTTACTGATAAGATGAACATTGAACATTGTACAGACATAGCAGAGCTAACGGGTTAGCAAACAGAGCTAAACAGTACTGATCTACTGGTTCTGTGAATGTTCTCCACCTGTCAGTCACAACAGCCTCCTCATCCCATTTCATGCCTTTTAAATCTCACTAAAACTGAAGTCTGCTTTTTCTCCACTGTCTGCCTCTTTATTTCAATTCCACCTTAAAATCCACAGTTGTGTGAAGTGTTGAAGGAAGATGCTCTATAAATGAAACAGTGGTGAAGAAACTGCTGGAAGGGTTCAAACCTGCAGTCGTCATGTGCATCATCTGACTATTTACAACTTCAAATCAGAAAACACTGGGACCGTCCGAGCTGTAGCATTTCATACATTTACTTACTTTTATTGCAGACAATATAAACCCAAGATCAGAGATCACAGGTGTACAGCTTAGACTTGTATCCTTTACACTCTGAAATTCCTCCAGATTCCTTCAATTCTTTAATGACATTATGACTGTAGAGGACTTTACAAATTTTTCCACACATTTGTTGACAAACTGGAGACCTTCTTATCATCTTTGCTCATCAACAACTCTGCATTATGTGGATACTGCTTTTGTATCACTTCATTTAAATAAAATGAAACTAAAGTTTATATTGTAAGTCTGTACTGTACTGTAATACATCAGCATTATTTAGCACAAAGCTGTACATTTAAATAGTTTGATGTTATTAGATTACGTTTAAAAACTCTGCTGGTGAAATGTATTACTGTGAGAACATCCAGAGCAGTTATTTGTATTTTTTGCTGAACCAGTAGAGCCAAATGGAAACTTTCATTTTAAATAGACTTTTCTGGGGAAGTAAGTGCCTGCTGATGGACTCAGACTATCTGGGTAAATTCTGCAGCCCAGCTCCAATCAGAGCTCTGGGAGAACGGCAGCCCGACTCTGATTTAGAGAACGAACATACGGTTCTGAAATACTCTGCTCAGCTGTTACACCACAACCATTAGAGGCTGAGTAATTTACCCAATTACCTCCAACAAAGAAAGCCACTCAAAGAAAGCAGGAAAATACACAACAGAAGATGACACAGACATAATCCTGCAGTTTGAAAGCATGCATCAAAATGTTCTCCACCATCAAACATTCAATTTACAATCATATTAAAAATACTTCAGTTATTAATACAGGACAGAAGATCAAATGTACCTCAGGAGGGCATGCATGACTGGGTCTTTTGTACTCTTCTGTTTTAAAGCTGGATTAAATATTACTGACACTGGAGGACATACAGAAGGATATATTACAGCCTTTATAAGATCTCTATTTGTCCTTCATCTGACTTAAATCAGTTTAATAACTACTGTTCAGTGGAGTCCTGGTGACCATATGGATACAACTTTCTGCCTTTGTCCTCTTAATGGCTTCTACATTATATCTCTGATTATTACTCCACCAGTCAACCCCTGTCCACTGGTCAAACCCCACCCACAAACCTAATCAACCAGTCAACCCCTGTCCACTGATCAAACCCCACCTACTAGTCAAACCCCACCCACAAACATAATCAACCTGTCAACCCCTGTCCACTGGTCAAACCCCACCCACAAACCTAATCAACCAGTCAACCCCTGTCCACTGATCAAACCCCACCTACTAGTCAAACCCCACCCACAAACCTAATCAACCTGTCAACTTCTGTCCACTGATCAAACCCCACCTACTAGTCAAACCCCACCCACAAACCTAATCAACCTGTCAACTTCTGTCCACTGATCAAACCCACCTACTAGTCAAACCCCACCCACAAACCTAAACAACAAGTCAACTCCTGTCCACTGATCAAACCCCACCTACGAGTCAAACCCCACCTACAAACCTCATCAACCAGTCAACACTTGTCCACTGGTCAAACCCCGCCCATCAGTCAAACCACATCCACAAGCCTAATCAACCAGTCAACTCCTGTCCACTGATCAAACCCCACCTACTAGTCAAACCCCACCCACAAACCTCATCAACCAGTCAACACCTGTCCACCGGTCAAACCCCGCCCATCAGTCAAACCATACCCACAAGCCTAATCAACCAGTCAACTCCTGTCCACTTATCAAACCCCACATACTAGTCAAACCACACCCACAAGCCTAATCAATCAGTCAACCCACACCCACAAGCCTAATCAACCAGTCAACTCCTGTCCACTGATCAAACCCTACCTACTAGTCAAACCCCACCCACAAACCTCATCAACCAGTCAACACCTGGCCACCGGTCAAACCCTGCCCATCAATCAAACCACATCCACAAGCCTAATCAACCAGTCAACTCCTGTCCACTTATCAAACCCTACCTACTAGTCAAACCCCACCCACAAACCTCATCAACCAGTCAACACCTGTCCACCGGTCAAACCCCGCCCATCAGTCAAACCACACCCACAAGCCTAATCAACCAGTCAACTCCTGTCCACTGATCAAACCCCACCTACTAGTCTAACCCCACCCACAAACCTCATCAACCAGTCAACACCTGTCCACCGGTCAAACCCCGCCCATCAGTCAAACCACACCCACAACCCTAATCAACCAGTCAACTCCTGCCCAGCAGTCAAACCATACTCACCACTCAGACCTCACCTAGTAGTAAAACTCCACCCAGCTGATTTGCATATGCTCATAAAGGTTCAATGTTGTTTTTGTGAACATTGAGAAGATCATAGATGGTGTCTGAAAGCCGTATGAAGCTCATTCTGAAACTGTTTATGGGAGTGAAGAGGACATTATCATGTGGGAATATTTTAAAGGAACAATGTTAACAGCACAGGTCTGAGAAATGACCTCGTATTTCATACCATTATACACTCCTACAGAGCAATCATCAACTCAACAACTCCCAGGAGACATCAGTCTGTACTATTACAGACCCAGCATCACTTTAACAGCTGGCAGCAGACATTCAGCAGACAGCCTTTGGCTTTCTAACAACACAAATATGTCCAGATGTAGAAAACGACTGAAAGCTAATTGATTAGACACGATCTAGTGTGTTGGTAGTGCTCAGGGGCCTTTAAATCACATTATGCACCTTTTGTTCATTGACTCTGGATTTAATGGCTTCCAAATCATGTTAGGTGTCAGGTCATCGTTAGCTGTTGTATTAAAGTTTATGTTAAAAGGTGAACACAGCAGAACCAGAAGATCAGAACCGCAGTAAGATTATTCACATACAAAAAGAGATTTCAGGGCCCCCAGTGGCTCAGCAGGTTAAGACGCTGACACTATGACCAGAGGATCGCGAGTTTAAATCCTGGTCATGCTGTTTGTCATCAACAGCCGGGGCTCACAGAAAGCAAAACTGGCAGTGCTCTCTCCGGGTGGGTAGATGGTGCTCTCTCTCTCTATCCCTCACACACTGCAATGTCCGCTGGCTCAGGCGTCTACTGATTGGTCCATTTGAAACTAGAGACCCTGTGCTTTCCTCCGAGCACGTTGGCTCCCCAGTGACGATGTATCAGCGGTAGTTTAAAAAGAGGTGGTGGCTGTATCACATGCAATGGAGGAGTTGTATGCATGTCTTCACTCTCCTAGCGTCAGGGATTTTGACAGGTGATTTTGATTTAGTTTTAGTCTTAGTCTTCTGACTAAAATGTATATTAGTTTTGGTCAAATTTTAGTCATGTAGTTATCGTTAGTTTTAGTCTAGTTTTAGTCGACAAAAACTGAAAACATTTTAGTCTAGTTTTAGTCAATTAAATGTTTAAAATATTTAATCTAATTTTAATGTATTTTTTAGTTATACTATTTTAAATTAGAGCTATTTTAGACTGCTTACTGTTATTTTAATAAAACAATAGTCTTTCATTTTTGTTACATTTAATAACACAATGACATCAGATATTGTGGAAGAAAGTTGGCCTATTTTTCTTTTTCCAAAACACGTTTATTTAACTTTTACATGACAAAATGTAGTATGTGAATACAATTTGGCATCAACGTGACTAAACACACACATTAACAGCAATCCCTTCACAGCCTCTTAAAAAACAGAAATTATTTATATCTGCGTAAATATCCAGTATAACAAACAACAGACACATGAGAGAAGTCTGCCCTCTGAGCTTTCTGTCACAAACGATAAAGGATAGATTAAGAGGGAAAGAGTTGGGTTTATCCGGTGTGCTGGCCTTTACTCATTTATTTTACTCGTTCCTGTTGGCTAACATTAACTTACACTTAATGTGGACTACCACGGCTTACATGCCTTTCCTCTTTGTTTCGTTATAGGACTGCATTTAAAATGAAACGCTGTAGGTGTGTCTTACGGCTCCAGTTAGACGTGTTTGGGATCTATTTAATCTAAACACCTAAAATAATGATAACGGATTACACATTTCCCCTTTACACACTGAAACATTCAAAAATGAAAAATGAAACATATCAGATATACATATTCATCACCGTTAGCGAACTAGGTAATATCTAGCTAGCTACATTAGCTACGTTAGCTTACCTTTTTGTAAAGCTCGTGGTGGTGAGAACTGAGGACCTGTTGAGGTTCGTACTGTTTTGCCCAGTTATTTTAAATCCACAAACGTTGCAGTCTGTTTTGTTTTGTGTGGCAGCGAAAGTGAAATTACTCCATAAATCGCTTCTTC